>JAQGBI010001039.1:0-11542 GCA_034698325.1 Sminthurinus elegans | reverse complement strand
GAAGAATATTTTGTCATTGAAGACTGATGGACTACCCTCTCTATCATACTTATAATACTATTATAGATACATACATATATAAATGAGTATTTTGTTGAGACGTACAGTCACCAGAGTCACTGCTGAAAAAGTACTGCGCATATGGATGCTAATACGCGAGAGACAAAAAAAAGAAAACGTTTAACATAGTTTTGATTATTACATTTCTTCTACTTAATGCATATATATATTATATTATGGATTATATTATCAATGTACTACACATATGACTTTTTAAACAAAGTGTAAAATACACTATAAATATATATATATATTCAATATATATCTCAACATCAGCCATATTGAGCTGAATTGTAGATGTTTTATTTATGACTAAAATAACAATGATACATTATTTGAGCAATAATATAATATTTTATACTTTTCATACGCAGGCACAGCATAATATAAATTATTAATTGAATACATGGAATTTCATATAATAATATATTCTAAATAAATGATTTGAAAATAAACTATACATAATATATTATCGTATGTAAAAATAATTATTATTAGCTAAGATAGGAGTAGATAGAAATGAGATAACTATCTAAATAACATACACCTATAGTATACATAATATATTGTAAATCCATTCCTAATATTACTTGTTTACATACTTAAAAGTATAGTAATATATATTATATATATATCTATCTGCGTGTAGTTCTACATAGACTGATGATGATAAAATGACGTCGTTAATTGAAACAATTTTCATATAGATTTTTAAAAACAAAAAAAAGAAAAAGACCAAACGCCAAAATGTATGTACGTTCAACTAATAATGTTTTACGTCGTATCAAATTTGGCAGATATCATAATAAGCCATGTTTTTGTTGTTTTTGTAATTTTTGTTTCACTACAGCTATCAGAAACTAAAATACTACAACGTAATCGGAACTATGTTAAATATATATACATAGATTGTAAATTTATCTACAGTCACATTTCTTGGTTGCAAACTCTAATAATTGTAGCACTGAAAGCAAAAAACTGGATTTCTAAGAAATCCTAATAATAAAATTAGAATAGTTTTTTTTAGTGTTCTACAAATTACGTAAATATTAAATTTTCTTGACCTAAACGTTACTAAAAAAAAAAGTAGCGACGTCATTGAAAAAAAGGGCTATAGGTATTCAGTTGCACTTAAAAGGAAAAATATTATCAGAGTAGTATGAAAATGGGTAATTTTTAAAATCAAACATGCTCAAACTACTACAAAACTTTGAAGCTACAAAACATTGAAATTTCCAGACTTAAATACGTAATACTTAAATGTAAATGTAAGTCGTTTAAACTCTTTGCACACGCATGCTTCCAATTATAACTCGTGGTATACATATATTCATTTTTTTATCAAGTACTGATAGAGAATAAAAAGACGAATCATTATTCATTTTTAAGCATTATTACTGCATCGTATGAAAAAACAAAAAGTTGATGAAATAACTATCTAAAACGAATTAAATTAACTCTGCCTAGTGCCTACATAATCTAACAAGCAAAAGTACAATAATACGTCTACTATAATATATTATGTAGCTTCAAGTAACAAAATTACTGTGAATAACCATAATTAAATTGTAAGTCTACTCTATTAAAATGACTTAACTTACAATTTATTATGAATTTAAAAACCTTTACTGTATCTCTACTGCATACATATATATATATATAATAATATATTATATATACTTTGTACTTAATTTCTTAATCTACTATCTACAAGTATTATATTTTATGGATTTTATGTATATAGTTTATAATGTATAATACATTATAAGTTGTCTATTTTATAATATCTTTTATCTATGATAACATGTATGTCAATTTGAAATTTTTATTCTAGTATAAATAAAAATATCATCATAAATAACATAAGGAAGACTAATCATCATTATTACAAAGCACAAAATACTACATAGCAGGATGAGTAGGATCATACTTTCGAATAGTTTTAACTTTACGTACTACTTTAGTTGTTGTCAGTGTTTTTGTATTTTGACCAGAATTTGCAACTGCTTTGTCCGCTTTTGTATTTTTTTGTACAGATGAATTTTCTTCTTCCTCCTCCTCTTCGTCATCATCACTGTCACTGTCATCCTCCTCACTATCATCGCTATCCGATGATGAGGAAGAAGAAGTATCCTTTACTTTTCCTGGAATAGTATTCACATTTTGATTTTCATCCATAGATTCCTCTGATGAATCATCATCATCTTCATCTTCTGAAGACGACTTTTTATTTTTTGTTGCAACTTTTTTTATTGATACCCGACCAACTTTTTTTGCTGCTGCTACTGCTGCTGTTACAATCGTAGCACGGCTTTCACTAGGACTATTCCCACTATTTTTGACACCATCTTTGAGTTCCATATTTCGAAGTTCATTGTTTTCTACATGACGATAATGTTCTCGACTATTACTACGGCTACGTGACCTTCTTCTATATGATGATTTATTACTTGAAGATCGACTATCAGCAGAACGTGAACGATATCTGGAACGATTACGAGAATGATGACTATAATCTTCATAAGATGAACTTCGAGATCTTTCAAATCTACTAAATTTTCTACGTCGACTTCCTGATCTTGAACCTGGAGAACGAGAATAACTTCTACTTTTACTCCGTCTTGGTGATCGTCCAAAATGACTCCTTTCATCCCTCACTGTACCAGGTTTATTGGTACCACTCGTACTATTAGGATTAGTATTATGTTGATACATCATGTTATTATTATTGTTAAATTGTTGTTGTTGTTGTGTTTGTGTGGGTGGTGGAAGGTGTGATTGTTGTTGTTGTAAATTTGGTCGTACATATTGACGATTTGTAAATCTTGGTCCACCTCCATTGAAAGTAGTAGTACATCTAGGTGTATATTGATGCTGTTGTTGTGGTACAGGATTCAAATATCTTGGATTATTGTGGGGAGGATTATTTCCATAATCATAATATTGGTAATAATTTGGATTATAATTAGGAGGAAATGTTGATCCATATTGTTGATGATAACCATACTGTTGTTGTTGTTGTTGCTGAACCTGGTTTTGTGGTTGCTGTTGAGGATGATATTCATGTTGTTGAGAAGGATGACCATAAAATCGATATCTACTATTAAAATATGAAAATTGAGGTCGAACTTGATTTTGGTCTACTATTGGTGGTGGTGGTCCATGAAATCTTGGATTATAAGCTGGAGGTACTGGATATCGTCCATCAGGAACATCAGATATCACACCATATTGCTGCTGTTGCTGATATGGAGAAACTTGATTGGAATTAGACGGATTATTTGTAATTTTACTACTACTACTACTATTTGGTGTTGTTGGAACAATTTTTGTTGCTGTTACACTACGTTTTGGCTTTAGTAATGATTCTGTAGTTGTTGTTGTTGCTGCTGCTGATTTTGGTACAGTTGATACTGGTATCTTATTACTATTAGTAACTTTATTTTTAATTTTAGAAGCTAATAAAGTAGTATTTTTATTATTTTCTAGTATTGATTTATTACCATTACGATTATTTGTATCAGATTGTGGTGACTTTGTCTCATTCTTAATAACTTTATTATCTCCTTCTTTCTTTTTATTATTATCATTAAGATTGGAACTATTTTTAGGTCGAATTTTCTTCACAACTGAATTAACAGTAGGTTCCATTGGCTCGGACAAAGTGATAGTTGGAACTTTTGTCCCAGCTGTAGATTTGATGATAACTTTACGATTAACAGCTTTTTTAGTAGTAGTATTATTATTATCTGTTGGAGTTTGTTTTGAAAATTTTAGTCTACCTCCACCACCTTGCTTGTTTTTATTATTATTATTATTATGATCAATAGGACTTGGTGCTCGAATAGGACTAAATTTTTTCTTTGTTGGAGGTGAATCTGTATTAGAATTATTCCCAGAATCAGATTTCGAATAACTGCTTCTATTTCCATCTTCATTTTGATTCTACATGAAAAATATATAAAATAATAATAGTGATTTAGTTTGCATCAATCATTAACAACTATTGTAAATCCTTACATGTTTTTTAATAATCAAAATTTTGTTACAAGAAAAAAAGAAAAGTAAAAAATCTTTACAATATTATCGAAATATCATAATATTAATAAATAATGTCTTGAGCTTACTACTACTATCGCTGATGATTTTTGAGGTTTTTTATTTTGATATTGTTGAGCATTTTGATTTGAAAATGTTTTAGTAGTACTCAAATGAACTACTCTATTAGGTTTTTTAGCTGTTGTTGTTGGTTTTAAGGAATGAATACTATTAGGTCGACATTTCAGAAATAATCGACGTCCAAATAAAGTTGTTCCCTGCATGATTTCAATACTTTTTGGAACTGAATCAGCAACCATAAAATTGATGAAACAAAACTAGATGAAAACAAAAAATATCATAATGATATTTGATTTGATTATTAGTTAATAATGATGTATAAATATATGTTTTTAATAGTAATAATAATTATTATTTATGAAATTACATTATGTATTCCAATATTATTATTATCATCATCATAATTAATAACCACTACTTTGTTGTTAAAATAAAAATATTATTGTTTCTTACTGTTGTTGCCTGATCACCATCTGGTTTTTTTTGTGGAAATGTAATATTTCTGATGCTCCCAATCTATTATAAATATTTTTTTTCCAAATATAAAATAATTATTGATACTAACGCGAGTACACATCAAGTAAAATAGAAATAAAATTTCATGTGTAAAAGTCATATTATACGGATCTAATTAAGGACCATAAAATATAGTTTTAATACCTGACAAAAAAGCTCAAACAATACAGTTTCTGATACACGACCATCTACATTACCGACCTAAAACATGAATTAACGTATTATTATTATTCTTCGGAGAAATATAAAAAACATAAAAGCCAGGTTAAATTTTTACTAAAAAAAAGTTACCTACCCATAATGTACAATCAAGGTCATAATGTTCGTTCGAACGATTAGTGCTTTTTCCAGAAGGGCTAGTCTCTTCAAATTCATTTGATTCAGCTTCGGGCTCTGGCCAAAGACCTTGATAAAATCTACCATAAAAAAAAAAATCAAAATAATTTATATCAATTTGACATGAAATATAATGGTTCAAGTATTTAATTTTTGTGATTCTGGATGAATGTGTGTTTAAATTTTTATATATATATATATGAAAATAATACTAATTAGATTATTGACATTACCTCGGATAAGGACTTTGAATATAAGCTGGATCTTCAAGTCTATGTTCATCTGAGTTGTACATCTTGTTTTTAATTGAAGGTTAATTAACTAAATATAATTCTTTAAAAATAGTACAACAACAACAACATACTTATAGGTTTACATATATATATACGAGATTTTCTAGTATTTTTAAAGTTTTATTATTGTACAATTAAAAATGTTAGTACATTAAAAATCCTAAAGTATGAACTACTATACTAATAGATCCATGAAAAAACAAAAATATAAAAACTGTTTATAAACTGGAGGAGCTCTACAATAGAGAAATATGGACAACGATATATATGACAAATATACCAGGTATGAATTAAATATTAAAATAATTATGCATGTCTGTTAAAGTCGTTAACTATAGAAGTTATACAATAGCTATTTTGTTACAATTAAAATTTAGAATAAAACTTACTCTGAATAAAATAATGTCTTCTTCTTCTTCTAATAAAAAAAGAACATGTCGTAAAAGAATATACGCTCTAACTACAAAAAAATATACACACATACAGCTATAAAGTTATTTTTGAACTTCTTTAACTAAACTTGAAAAATAAATGAGGTAATAATATATGTACTCTGTTTGAAAAAGAGATAACGTAACTAAATATAGATCAACGTTAAAAATTTGAATATTGTTTTTTCATGTATAAACACAGACCACAAAATTCACTATTGAAAAATATGGGCTTGTGACGTTTTATAATGCGAGCTCTAAAAAACTTGCACCTCACTGCAAAAAATCTCTACCACAAAAACTTGGAAGAGCACTTTTGTTCTATATATGCCATTTTTTTTTACAAAATTAATACAAAATTAAAAATAATAGAGAACCTTTTCTAACATGTTTTCGTATAACATGACAATCTGTTTACTCGTTTAAGTAAATGATTAAAAAAGAAGCCATAAAAACACTGAGCAGTGACATGTATTTTTTTTTGAGTATGACAGCGTACATATTTTTTATTGTTTCGTTTTCTTGAAAATTCATGTACACTGAATATTTTGTGTATATACATATTATGTATTTATATACTTGAATCAAAAGTCCTTTTTTTTCATAATTGTTTCTCTATATAATATAAAATGCTCTATTATATAATATATCTTGCACTTGTTTAATTATATATACATATGTATAGAGGGTTTCAGTAAAATCGATACACAATGTATGTATACATATATATAATTGCTGCAGTATATATATTTATCTCTGTCCATCAGCAAACGTACCTTGTATTGATTTACCAATAATTATTATTACATATAAAATAATAATGTATTTAATAATGTTTGAATTTTTTACTACATAATATAGTATTTCAGTATATTATGTAATATACTTTTACAGCGAATCTCAACTTGTACCATATGTACATACATATATGTTAGAGTGTGTTTACAATTTTTGTTATTCATATTTTTCTGAAAAAATCAAAATTTTATTTCAATAAAACATAATTTATTTATATAATATATAGGATTGATTATTTTATTAATGATAGTTTTGTACTTACACAGTTTTGTGTATTTCATATAATATATATAATATACATACTTTGCCATTAAATAGAATATCTATATATATATACCTTTGTTACTTATTATATGTATTCATAAAAGACGTACACAAGTATTTTTGAGAACATTGACTAGAAAAATACATGTACATATCATTATAGTTTATACAATTCTAGAGCTGAGAGGTGAGAGAGGGTGTCTTACCCGTTTCAATAAATTCGATTCGTATACCATGCTATTACATATTTTGGAGAGGAGATGAAAGGAGAGAAGATCCAGGCAGTATAATACATAAATTCGTAGAAATTATGTACATAATATATGTATCGCATGGAAATATTTGTCATAATAAACTGGAGTGATCAGTAAAACAATGTATTATTTTATTATATAATATGAGATATGTATACCAATTTTAGTACTGTAGTATACACAAATAAAAATGAACATAAATAAAAACAAAAACCATTTTATGAAAGTAAATAATATTTACTATGTATGTTACTATGTATATAATATGTGTATCATGTATAGACTATACATTCGGTCATCAGTTATTTACATTGATTTTACACTGTAAATTCATGTCCCCTTTTTTCTTCTTCTTTCATTCTTATCATTTGTATCATATATATATATATATATTTTGTGTGTGATCCAGCACTGTGGACATTTTTGTAACAGTAACAGTCGGGAAACATCCCAACTTTTGTAAAATATATCATGTATATATATAGTTGTAAAAAAGTTTATATGCAACGTATTAAGTATTTGTGTATGTACTGATAACAAAGCAATAACAATAAAATTTACGTGTGTGTACAATTCTTAGTATAGCAGCAGTCTAATTTCTACTCAACAATTTTAGTTTTATACCACATTCTACCTACATTATTATTATTATTATGTTTCTCACAATAGTTTTTTTTTTTTTTGAAAACATACATAAATTAAATCTACAATTAGCTATATATATATATATATATACATTTATAATATAATCTATATGTATTCCCTGTTGTCTGTATGTGTACATATCCTACAAATATATAGTCTTTTTATTGTTAAATACACATGTAATTTATGTATTCAAAATAGTATTTATAATACAATCTATATAGTACACTATACAGATGAGACGCATGTATTACGCAATAATTTACATAATAATATATATTATACTAAAAAAATGTTTATGTGTGTATATGTATTCTATTCACCGAAGAACTTATATAGTATATATATGTATATATTTAACTATTATTTTATTTGTCGTTGGCTTTTTTATAGTGTTATAGTCATAACTCATAGACCAGTACTTATTTCAATTTTATTATAATATATACTATATAAATACTATCTATGATAAATTTATGTATTTGGTTTTGAGAGCAGAATGAGAGGAATTCTCTTCGTCGAGAGGGATAGAGATCAATGACGGCATGCTACTTTTTGTCCAGTGATGATTCTACCTCGGCTCATATGAGTTTTCGGCAAAAAAGTCACTATAATATAAAAAAGAAAGAGAAAGTTTTTGCTTTAAATTCTACACAATACAGATAATTTTGTAATACATAAAACATAAAACATATATATAATACTGTACTTTCAAGCAAATGATACATTAAGTAAGTAATGAAGAATACAATTAAAGGTAAAATGTATACTATGGATAAATTGTATTACGAACAACACACACATAACCTAATAACTAATTAAAAATACATGGGTACTTCAAAATGCTCAAAATAAGAGACAAAAACATATGGCTATATACACACATATAACATGTGTATAAAAATAAAAACACACAGACAAAACAAATAAACTATATATACACACATCACAATAGACAGTGTAATATAGCCTCACGTTTTTGATTTGTGGTCACATTACGGTGTGTTCAGTTGCACCATTCTGCCATTTTGTCATGGTCTTACCATTTTCTTGTATGATTGTGTGATTACACTCCATTGGAATAACTGAATCATTGGATTGAAGGGTTGCAGACCGTTGCCTATTTAGTGACGTTGAGAGATTGGTCATGAGTGTTTTTTTGCTTGACGTTCCTCTGAAAATCAGAAACAAAAAAGGATTGTCAAATTATTACGAAAAAATTCCAGAAAAACAAATACATCACAAAATCAAGGTATTATGTGACATGTATCTTTAATTACCTGAAAAGCTCTTTTCGTCGAGGTCTATACAAATGGAAAATACCATAAATTAAGGGATTAAAAACGGAATTGGACATGCCAAAAAAAAATATGGCAGTTTTAAGGTCTTCATGCGCCTAGGAAAATTCAAGAAAAGAAAAAAAAACAAGTTATTAGTAACAATGTGACAGAATACACTCCAATTATTATTATTTTTTTTATAATAATTCATATTATCATGATACAATTTAGACTGATGTGTGGATCAGCATCTTTTGTTGAATCCGACAGGGTAAGAAAATTTAACATTATACCATCAACAAAGTTCTAATTTTCGTTACCATTCTAAACGAGATACGTTAAAAGTTGAAACGAAAACATCATAAGTAGATAATTATGCTACATTTTGACTTTCAGACTGACACTTTGAAACTGAAATTCATGTAAGCATATCAAATTTCTCACCAACATGATAGGACCTCGTGAATATAAATTGAAAAGAAGCTACTACCGTCTAAAATAATGCCTCGGTACTCTGTACACAAGGTATACAATCTTGTATTCATATTAGCGTGTACATGACTAAATTAATAATAGAAGGAAAATTGGGAACCTTTGTATTTCGTACAGTATAAAATCTGATATCTTTGATTATCTTTCATTTCCGCTTTCTTTGGGTTGATGCTATGCATTACATTTTCTCCAAGAAAATTACAATATTAATGAATATTCTAGTCATGTTAAACTTGTTTTTTTTTGCATTTTGTGTTTCAGCAAATTACCGTATACTACTTGTTGCTAATTTATTACTAAATATTCATTTCATGAAACAAATTTTAGAGATAGTGTGCATAAAATTATGGAATATGGATCTTTTCATACTTTTGTATGCATCTTCTTTTTACTGATACTTACATGTTAGTAGTATAACTAGTAATTTTAGCACAGTCAATGTTTTGGCTAATTCACAAATCCAAATACGCTTGGAATGTCGAATTAATTAGTATATGTTATCCACATATCACAAAGGTGTATTATGTGTAGTCCAGAATTTGTTTTTCATATTTACACATGCTGCATGTATCAGAATATAAGTTTAAAAAGATTTAAAAAATCCATAATATTTCTTTTCAAATAAAAGTGTAAACTTTCGTAGTGCGTACATTAAACAATGCCTCAATGGGGAATCGCCACCTGAACCGGTAAATAGCCATTGTAATTTCATGACTGAAGCATAATTTTGGTTTTATATTATTTAGAATCAATACAGTACAGGACATTCAATTTTGTTCTCTGGTAATCAAAACTGAAAGTCTCAATGGTTCAAAACATGTGTCTAGAAACCTAGTTTTTTTCCTTTAGCATTCCATACGTAGATTAAACGTTACCAAAGCTGAATAGAAAAACTGATCAAGTACTTGATGAGAATAATTCAGTATCCTACTTTTTATTTACGGACTTGTTTAAATTTGAAGAATACATTCCACCGAATCAAAAAATTACAAACGCTGATTCTGCTAACTTTTGTACTTTCCCCACTACTTTCTCCAGACGTCAGTGTACAGTAATAATCGTTAGCATACACGAAGGCATGAAGACTTGTCACGCAATGTGATGACGTATTGATCTGGAATGTATTATACATATAGGTATATTATGCAGGAATCGTATCTGTCTGTTTGCCTTTTATTGTATTTTATTACAGTTCAATGTTGCATCTCAAACATTGGTTAAGATTACTTTCAGCAAAACTTTGCTTTCAACTAAATTGCAAAAAAGAAGTACGAAGGAATCTATCAGAAGAATAAAAAAAAACAAGTTGAGCCATATCATTTCCAATGTACAAAGATCAATATTGTACAAATACAAAAAAAGGCCTATTCATCAGGTTCTTTGTTTCGGTTATACGATCTACAAAAAATGGTCAAGATATGGAGGTGGTTTCTGAAAAAAACGTTGCTTCATATGTTGTAATAAAATCCTTTAAATGAAGAGTATCAAGAATCAATGATCTTTATTAGCTTCAGATTCGATTCTTTGTATTCATTGTAAAATATTGCCAGAGTATTTTTTATAGCCAATCATGATAAAATTTAATCTTACATGAAAAAGTTTTTATTTCCTAAATATTTCTGTGAACAACAATAATTCTTAAAAATAACTATCGGAAAATGTAACAACTAAAGAAATTGGGCATAACATGATCATAACAAAGATGTATGCTGTATTTCACATACTTCTTTGTTCAATTCTACATATTTAAAGTTTAGAGTCATTCTGTTACTTTTGTGTAAATAAAAATCCTGAATTAATATACTAAAACTATGAAACTAAGCTTTTGTTTTACCCTTTCATCTTTCATCATTAATTAACCGATACATATTATACATGTTTCGTATACATGTGTTGTCATGATCTCACGCGGATAACAAGTACGTATTACGTATATGCGTGTGCTTCATAGTTTTAAATTTGTCAAAACTACCAAAATCAGCGTAGGCCACATGGACAAATTTGTGAAGAGACTTCACAGATCTGTGAAGCCTCAGACTTCACAGATTTGTGAA
>JAQGBI010001038.1:0-11544 GCA_034698325.1 Sminthurinus elegans | reverse complement strand
ACAACTTTTTAAAAAAGTTAAAATTCTGTTTGAGGTGTCCTATTCTAATACATTAGTGTATGTACGCTAATGTATTTGTATGGGACATCAACGCCTCATGCGTTGACAACGGTACTAAACAATTTTTAAAATGTAAGCCCCGGGATTTCGAGAAATGGGAAATAAAAAACCTTCACGTAGTAGGTCTCTATTTACTAGTCTAGTACAATTAGCCGGAAAATTAATTTCACAAATCACAATTCAAAATCGTCCTTCTGCCGCCTTTTGAGAGCGCGAGTTTTGAATCCAAGGATTTCTAAACACCTTCAATGTGCTCATGTGCATTATTTTGTGAAGGCAGAGAATTTATAACTTTTTCGTGTGCATAATAATTTTACTACAATTAGTTTAACATTGTAAATCCTACAATTTGATTTTTGATACCATCAATATTATTTTACCCAGTTTGAGAAAAGAAGATGAAACGGAAACAAGATAAACCACAGAAACCAACAAATATTTCTCCGGCACTTCGAGGGAAGAGTAAACGGATCAGGAAAAATAACGAGAATTCGGTAACAATAATAATGATTATTATTATGATTACTCTGTTGATCGCAGTTGAAACTCTGATTGTAAAATGTTTTGTTATTTCTTTTGCATTTTACAGGTTTTTGATATGTCAAGCAATGTTGGAAGTGAGAGAGTTGAATCCAATTCGAGCATGGACAACCACGGCTATGAGGTAACAAAACTATACCCACTATTTGTATGATCTATTATTCGTCATTTGTTTGGTTTTGGATGTTGTAATGTATAGTATTTTGATTATTATGCTTTTATGTTAAATGATATGTAACTCAACTTTATAGTTTGCAATAATTTATGTTGCTTCATTTTACATTTGATTTCAGCTTCGTAGTAAAGATCCACCGGTTCTTGATGATAATAATGATGATTTGAATACGAATAGCATTCCTGTAAGTAAAATTAAGTTCTAAGTATACCTATTAAATATTTATGATGTTTGTCGGATGTAAAGTAAAAAAAAGCACTGTAGTAACTTTTATGTAAAAAAAAACTCAACAAATAGCTTGTTGTCAAGTTTGATGGAAGACCAAAAGTAGTAGTAATATTACTTTGAATAATTTAAAAATTGTCTGTACAAAGTACAAATTTTTTTAAGATAAATGGATGTAATAAATAATGCAGTACTTATTATTTGTCGTTAAATCTAATCATTTTTCTTATTATTCTTTGAAATCTGCAAAATAGGAACGAAATTTACAACCCCAAGTTTACTTCAACTCTAATTTGAGGAAAATTAAAACTGAAAATGATTATGCTCCAATTAAGCAAGAATCAGATGAAGATGTTGAAGATCAATACAACGAGATTGCACAAATTAACTCTCCTTCTGCCTCTGTTGAATCCAGAGACAATAATACTAGTAGTGCTGGAAATGATGATGCTGACAACTCAGAGTTTCAAATGCTGGATTCTGAAAGAGAACGACTGCAACAAGAGGAAGAAGAGGAAGCTGAGGACAATGAGAATGAAACGGAAGAGAAAGAAGAAGAAATGAAAAAGATATCAAATCTGGAAGAGGGAATCAAAAAGTACGCCCAAGAAATGGTGTCTCTATACAGAGTCAAAACAGAGAATCAAACAACTCTTCAAAACAAAGTCGATCAATTGAATCTCGTTATCGGGCAACTCAAAACGGAGATTCAAGATTTAAATTCAACGGTGACAGTTCAGCGTGAGGAAAATAATCGACTAAAATCTCAAGTAGCCGAACAGCAAAGACAAATTGAAGAGTTGAATAACAAATTAAAACTAAGTGCTAAAAATCAACAAGCTATTGAAAATTTGAATTC
Source organism: Sminthurinus elegans (assembly GCA_034698325.1). Lineage (NCBI taxonomy): Eukaryota > Metazoa > Arthropoda > Collembola > Symphypleona > Katiannidae > Sminthurinus > Sminthurinus elegans. The sequence continues at coordinate 9,685 of JAQGBI010001038.1, read as the reverse complement.
CAAGTCAAATCCAAATGCAGTACAAATTGGAGATGTTCCACCAAAGGTATTTATTTTGGCTTTAGACAAATTTGTATTTTCCTAATATTAATTTTTTTTCTACATTATATTCTGTTAGTTTTATTTGTATTCATTTTTTTGATTTCTATTGTTATAAAGGTTCTCTCTCTGATTTTTGGTTACTTGGACATAAAATCTCTCAAAAAGTCCAGATTTGTGTGTCGCCATTGGAGAAATGAAGCTGGAAAATCTCTGCTCAAAAACTTTTATCTCGTCAGTGATGACAAGAAACGATGTACAATGACGTTGGAAAATTGGCTTAAAAATTCATATTCAACTGAAACGTCAAAATCAAAAGGCACAGCTCGAAAATTATGGTCAAGAAATCCTAAAAAAACTCTAGAACTTTTGAAAACAGTTCCAAAGCTAAGAAACTCCATCAGAGAACTAAAATTTTTATCTATCTTGTTGACAAATGAGTGTCTCTATAATATTCTGCAGCTACTGCCCAATCTTGAAATACTAGAAACAAATAAACTGGATTTAAGCCCAACACAAGAATGGTCGGGCGATGACAAGAGTTCAAACAAATTACAACTGCTCGTCCAAAAGCTGCAAACTCTAAAGAAACTCAAACTCAACTTTGACATGACTCAACGGGCGGCTGAACATTTTTTTCATCACCACCAAAAATTTGCGTCCATTAAAAGTATGGAAATCCATGGTCTTGGAATGCCCTTCATGCAGAATTTTATGAAAAGCAGTTTGTACAATTTGGCAATTACTCATTTTACTTTGGATGTCCTGGTAAATTACGATTTGGGAGTGATCCGGAGTTTTCTCTTGAAAAGTTCACCAAGTCTCAAACATCTCAAATTTGAATGGTTAACTCCCGAAAACAGCTCCTTGTCCTCGTCATTGCCCTGCTTTGAGCCGTGGACTGATGACTGGATCATTCCAATTGGATTGAACAGACTTGAGACGCTGGAAATTAAACAGAGTTTTGGTGAATCGAAACAATTTGCTGTGAAAAACGTAGTGGCTGCTCTTCAACTCCCTCGACTCAAGAAACTTGCTGTTGGTTTTAGTTCATTTGGAAGGGAATTGGAGGAAACTATTCAGAATTGGAACAGTCACGAGTCTGCAAATGGACGGAAGTTGACAAGTAAATCTCTGGAAGAACTGGAAATTCTCCCCACTTTCGAGCTTACGCCATGTAAAATTCCTGGAAAACCTTGGCCTGGATTGAAATCACTGCAAGTCACATGGAAAAATGTAGACACATTTGATCCAACTGTCCTAAGTAAATTGAGGAATTTGGAGCGACTCAAATTGATTATCTCAACGTATTGGTGTCCTTGGGAAAGAAGGAAAGATGAAACAAATGTCATTCAAAGCTCCAATAAATTTCAACTGAGAGGTTTAAAAAGTGAGGTTTTTCTTTTCTCTCTTTTTCACAGGCATGTCTTTTTTTGTATAGCGAAAAAACGAAATAAAGGATTTATGTAATTTCTTTTTTAAAATGTCTGTCATACAACTGATTCTGGTTTCTTTTCAGATTTGAGGAGTTTCAGTCTACGAGCTCCTTGGAATTGTCTTGAGCACCAGCAGTTTGCAAACCATTTAGTTCAAAATGACTTGAAGTTCATGAAGAGTCTTCAATTTGTTGAATTTCATGGTGTTTCTGTGAGTTTTCCTACTTTGTATTTCATTCGTTCACGTACTTTACTACACATTGAATTACGTTTTTAGCAAGTTAAAAATTTGTTGTCATGTAATAAACTTATTTGATTTTTTTCTGCTTTGTACAGATTGATGTTGAACCTTTGAAATCCGCTTTGGGACCACATGTGCCAATTATTTAATACCCTCATTCCTACTGAGTCAACCAAGTCAAAATCAACCACATAAAGGATGTTTTTAAATTTTACTCAGACATGCACATTTTTTTTTGTATCTCTGAGCATGAAAAATTTATATAGATCGAAATCTCATCTAAAAACTTTCTTCTCTGAATAAAAATCCAAAATTTTGTTGATATTTGCATAACTGCGAAAATGAGTAGTCATTGAAATAAATAGTATCTATAGATACTCTCGAATGAACCAATTTCAAATGCGTCTTTTTGCGAACATCTCAGGAACATCCCCATATAAAATGTATAGGGCGAGATGTTCTCGAAATGTTCTTGAAATATGATATTGCGAGAGTGTACTCAATAAGAAACTAGACTTGTTTTGAAACTGTTTTCTACTAATTTAGTAGTCATAAATAGGAGAACTCGGAACAGTTTTGAACCGATATTATTCAATAATTTCATATACCGTCATTGCGCGAATAATTACCCTGGGCAATTATTCAAATACTTTGGTGAGTACTGGGTAACTATTGAAAGCTGGGCAAGTATACGATGCTAGCTGCCACCTACTGAAAAGCACACGATTCGCATGGGCAATTATTTGAGAACTTTCACGCAGCACTGGGCAACTATTGCGTGGTGGGTAATTAATCGAGCAATGACGGTAATATATTTTCCACATTACATATACAGAGGTTGATTTGGTTCTTTCTATCCCTTGTATTTTGTCTCTTGTTTCTCACTCGACCTAGACCTATCTTTAGCATAGAACGAGTCTAGAGTCTAGCGTGTAGATAAGTTTTTATGACTTTTTTCCGCTGACGAGTCTCGCTGAATCATCGGATTCCAGAGATTGTAAATTGTACGTCGTACATGTTTTCAATGTTGGAGACTGAAAAATCAGATTAGGATTTTTACTCTCTCACCATTCCATTAGTCATTCCTATCGGCTACAGACTCGACTGTCAAAGTAGTTGTTGAGACTTGAGTCATTGAGTTGGTTTACAAGGCTCGAGAGAGAATCCACATTGAGAAAACCATAAAATACGTGTCTATCAAAAAATCTCATTAATCAGTTTAAAATTTAAAGGACCAATTTTCAACAAACAGAAAGCTTTGATTTCGTCTCTTGACAATTTTTGTACTTCCGTTTTTTCCTCCGTAGTCCGTACAAATTAAATTATTTGTCTAATTTTTGTCCAAAACAATGCAAAGAATGGCTGAAAATCAAGGAGCTAGAGAAAATGCGCTGCAAAATCCATTGGTAAGAGAAAACAAAGTTTTTATGAAGCTCAGAAACAGAATTATTCTAAATCACTTTCAACTGGCTGCAGCACAATTAATTTTTTAATGATAATTTTGAATTTTGAAATGTTTTACAGATTCTTCAGAACATTTTTAGAAAGTTGAGTTGTTCAGATCTCCTTGCCTGTCGCCTTGTCAACCGATTAAACTGGTTTGACTTTGCTACGGAGGTTTTGTGTGAGAAGAAGGAAAATAAAATTGATTTAAACTTTTCCGATAGTTTGTCTAGACCAGAATTTTCACATGCCTTTAAAACCCCTAATGAAAATCCTTGGTCTTTGAAATCCCTCGTGAATTGCATCAAACAATCTCATTTTTTCCCATGCTGTCGATTTCGGTTTTCTCAAGTCTATTTCGACGATGAAGATTTGCTAGAGTTTTTCTCAATCCACGGTGAATCTGTCATCGAGCTGGAAATTGATCTGATGGATCGAACAAATTTCAGCAATGCTGTTGAAGAATTTGGAGAGATTTTGTGGAAAAAACTTTCAAATTTGGAGAAATTGACAATCTGGAAAGTTGCTCTCGGTTGGAATTCCTCAATAAGACTTTTTTCAAAACAAGACAGAGTAACAGCCAAACTACAAAATTTGAAATACTTGAATTTTAAGGAATCCTTGGGAAATAGGAATTACAAATTTATTCAAGATATTCAAAATGCAGCGCCAAATCTAGAAGTCTCAAATGTTCAGGCAATTCCATTTGTTCTTCCAAAAGCTCCAGCGGGCTCAATTCTAGTTGCATTTTTTTCTGAGGGAGATGAAATGAAACCGAGTTTAACTTTCTCTCCTGAAAATTCAAACTTACGATTTTATGAACAACTCGTGCGGGCAAGTGCAAAATTTTCCAAAATAATTATTAACCTGGAAAAAGTCAGGGAAACAAACGAAGTCCAGATGTTATCCAGAGTCACGGGGATTTTGACTGAAATCCTGAAATTGAGTCAGTCCAGTCTCAGAGAACTCAACGGTTTTATGGAGATTTTTTCTTTTTTCAAAATCTCACTGGATTCATTCGAATTTCCTCATGTTTCAAAACTTGAATTCAAGGACTTAAAAACTCCAGGAAAAAACCAGAGTTCTCCAGAGGAAAAAGCAAAATTTTCCCAGACTTTTCCATGTCTTTCTAAACTTTCTCTCGTGTCGCTGGATTTCACTAAAAGCTGTGGCAAACTGCTTCAAACTTTGAAAATATTGAAAACTAATGCTGAGTTTTCCTCTGCTGGAGATTTTCAAAAATTGAGGAAAATATTCCCAAACGTTGAACATTTGGAGCTTTCTACTATCAAGAATTTTCAAGAGTGTGCGGATTCTCTCTGGAAGAATTTTGGAAAGGTGACAAACCTTAAAATTGAAATTATAATCGAAAATTCGGATTCAAATCCAGAAGACGTTTCCATGGACACTGCTTTTCTCGGGACGGAAACAACCTCATCAATTTTGGAACTTCGAGGTACGTTTTTAAGCTGTAGACTCTTCATTCTTCATTTTACACATGATATTCGAAACTCTGCCGAGTTTTACAAACGATCAAATGAATTTTCCATATTTTTTTCTTGCAGACCTAGAAAACCTCAATGTGACTTTTACTCCAAATCCTCAAAAAACTGGATCTGAGAACGGAAACGGAAAATGGACTTGCTGGAACTTTCTCCGAAAATCAACGGTGATTCACTTGCTTGAAAAACTGAAACAGCTCAAGTCCATTTCTGTCCTCGTGGATGCAACAAGAACAGATTGCAAAAGTAAAACAATTAACTTGACTTTTTCTTGCTTTAATGACAAATGCTTTTATGACATCGTGAAAAGGTATTTGAGTTTTGATTTTATGCATTCAACTTTTCTTTTTCCCCCTATTTTTACAGACGAGGGCGAAATGTACAAACAACTGATAAAATTAAAGTCTTCCGACGCAGTCAGAGTTTGCGCTAAGCTATCATAGAGCCACACCGGACACCAGCTTGAAAAAGAATTGCGGGAAAGGACGTACCTAGTCACAGAAGTGATGTCAAAATATAAAAATCATTTGAGAGCTCAAACTAGCACCAGTACTTTTGAACTTTGTACCCTATCCAAATATCTACAGACTACAGACATTAAATTTTTGTTCTTCTTCTTTAAAATTTAAAATGCAATTTAAATTCTGACTCACAGAGTCTTAAATACAAACTTGGCCATTTCCATTTGGCCATATAAACTTTCAATTGAAAGTGCTTTTTAAGCTAGATAAATAATTTTCTAGTTTTATTTTTTGCTCATTACGTTTCTCCTACATTTGATTTTGAAAGATTTATCGATTCGCTAGAATAAAATTGACTGTGCTATCCGCAACAATTTTGATCACTGTGGCAACACAAATTTTGTCAATAACATAACCCGAGAGCATTTTGATCTGTATCAAATTGAACGACTTTATCATTTTCTTTTCGTAGAGATTCAACTCTTTTTGAAATTGGGGCAATTTCATCCGATGGAGAATTTCTCGTGAGTTCTTGTGAAATTCCGCCAGAGTTTCAATAAACACGACCAAAACAAAGATGGCAATCAAAGCAAGGAAACCGAGGAAACTCGCGACAATTCCGTCCATTTTGAAACTGCCGTAGGTACAGAAAATCGTGAGTGTCATGGCAACTATTTTGACAGTCGGGAAAATCATGGTGCAGAAAGTGTCATGAAGAGATTTTTGGAGTATTTCCGTCTGCCGGTACATTTTTAAAACTCTTTGGACTTTCTCTCTTGATAATCTGGGTGGATTTTTCTTACTGCCTTTTCCGTTTCCAGTTGAAGCCAAAGCTCTTGAAAAAATAAAATAAAACAGTAAAACCTTTTCTGTAAAATTGGGATTTTAATTTTTGAGTAGATTGACTAGATACTTGATTTGTCGAAGGACGGCGATTTCCGAGAAAGTGTACCCAAATCCAGACAAAAGCCACATCATTCCGCTACCTGTGCAGAGGTATTGAAAGTGGATTTGAAACACTACCGAGATAATTCTGATAAGCAGTTTGAGGAATCTACTTTCTCCAGCAAAAGGGATCAGAACGGCTGAGAGGAATTCAGGAGATTGAGGTCGAAGGATCGAGAGGATGATCAAACCAAATCCCATTACAAAAATGTTGAACCTCATAACGTCCAGAAAAAATCCGTATGCTTTTGGAATCAATGTTTTTTCTTCCGTCTTTTCTTCGTCTTCTTGTCTCGATTTTCGGAAGCCATCTAAAAAAATTTCCAATAAAACGCATTGTAAATGAAATGTCATGAAAACTATAATAATTTTGCATCAATTTATGTTTATGGTTCTTGAACCTTTTGAATCTGGGTTTTTCTGACCTTCAAATTGTTTCATGAGCGTTGAAAATTGTTGGTAAAATCCAAGGAACTGATTTTGATTCAAAATGTTGGCCAGCTGAGTCACCGCCGAAAATGAATAATAAGTGGCCACAAATCGCATGTAAATTTTCATTATACTCCTTGAACTTGAACTCGATTTCGTTCCACTGGAACTGGAATTGGAACTGGCAAAATTCACTTGAAGACACTGAACGAAAATAAACGAAAAGCAAAGTATTGACATTCCACTGTTCACATTATAAAGAAATTGACCTCTTTTTGACCTGCACAATTCAGGTCGCTCCAGTTTTTCATTCCATTGAAAAGGATGAGCACGACCTTTTTGGCCGAAAATGACAGTTTTTTTAATGCTATGACGAATTTGGTCAGAGAAGAGACTCATTTTCCAATAGAATATAAAATAAAGAAGTGTGTCAAACTTAAAGGAATTGTGGTCAAGTGTATCTGAAATTTTTCGTGGTTAAGCAATGGAATATGAGGCGTTCGGTGGGATGGGTGAACAATTCAATATTGTGATATTGTCCTTTATATTGAAATATGAAAATGCTTGTGCTGTTTTCAAACAAATAAACCCGGAAGAAGTGAGAGCTGACAACAAATAATAACGGATAATTATGACACATATTAGGCTTTTTCCATGGAACAATTTGATACAAAGATAATCATCAAAAATTAGTACGTGTTTTATTCCTGTGCAAAAAGACGGAACAGGAAATAGAAAATGTCAAGAAAAAACTAAATGTTTATCGATTCCTCCGTTGAGCAGATTATAGATTATAGACTATTTCCGTCATTATCGTCATAATTCATAATTGGATTTATCGATTTGCCAGGATAAAATTCATGGTGCTATCCGTAACAATTTTGATCACCGTGGCAACACAAATTTTGTCGATGACGTAACTTGAGCCCATTTTGATCTGGATCAAATTGAAGGACTTGAGCATTTTCTTTTCATAGAGATTCAACTGATTTTGAAACTGGGGCGATTTCATCCTACGGAGAATTTCATTTGAATTCCCGTGGAATTCCGCCCAAGTTTCAATCAGCATCACTACAACAGAAAACGTAGCAACGGCAATAAAACCAAGAAGAGCCCCGTCCATTTTTAAGCCGCAGTAGCTGGAAAAAATCGTAACTGCCATTCCTATGCATTTAAACGCTGGGAAAAGTAGGGTGCCAAAAGTGGCATGAAGAGACTTGTGAAAGATTTCCATCTGTCGATACATTTTTAAAACTCTTTGGACTTTTACTCTAGAGACTTTGGCTGGATTCTTTTTATCCCCATTTCCGTTTCCAGTTGAAGCCAAAGCCCTTGAAAATACAACAAAAAAAACCACTTAATTAAAACTATTTCATATTTTATGATTTATGAAGGATTTTTATTGAAACTGTGGGAAACATGTTGATTTTAGTTGGTGGATTGATAATTGATACTTGATTTGCGGAAGGACGACGATTGTGGGAAAAATATATCCAAATCCAGATAAAAGCCACAGAAATACATTGGCTGTGTTGATGAACTCGAAGTGGATTTGAAGCCCCACCAACAGAATTTGAATGAGTGGTTCGAGGATTTTTCCATCTTGTACAAATGGAATCAAGAACGATGACAGAAATTCAGGAGAGTTTGGACGAATAATGGAGAGAAGGATTAAACCGAATTCTCCTGAAAGGACACTAAACCACAAAATGTCCAGAAAAAGGCCGTAGGGTTTTGGAATCAGGGATTTTTCTCTGCGTCCCTTTTCTCCATCTTCTTCTCTTGATTTCCGCAAGTCCTCTACAAAAAAACCCAACAAAATTCCGAGTGAATAAAATTTCATGTGTAAGAAAATAAATTTAGAGTCTACAAAATTTAGTATGAATTTCACGGTTCTTGAATCTTGGATTTTCTAACCTTGAAATTGTTTCATGAGCCTTGAAAACTGCGAGGAAAATCCAGTCAACTCGTTTTGATTCTTAAAATTTGCCAGTTGTGCAATAATTGGGAAAATACGATTTAAAACCACAAACCGCATGTAGATTTTTTGAATTTTACTAGAATCCCTATTAAAATTGACACGAAGACACTGGATGAAAATAAACCCAATGTAAAATGATGAGAATCCAACGTTGACGAGCCAGAAGAATTGACCTCTTTTACATCTGCACAATTCCGGTCGACTCAGTTTTTCATTCCAATGAAAAGGGTGAGCATGATAGTTTTGACCAAATGTGACACCTTTTTTCATGTAGTGAAGAATTTTATGAGGGAGTAGGCTCATTTTGCTACAGAATCTTTTACAGAGAATATGATCGTGGTTTTGATCTTTGCTTTGGCGCTTTGTAGACTTATTTTTATTGGGCTATGTACACCGCGGCGTGAAGCTTTAAAAAATGAATACAGTACATTTTCCGTACTTTGTAAATGAAAGATGAACAAAGGGAAACCAGGAAGAAATTAAAAATAATAGGGCTTGATAATTTATCTGGCGTCCATCATTTCTAAAGAAACGACAATTAGGAAAAATTAGAACGAGTTTCATTCATTCACAAAAACATGGAATAGGAAACAAAAATGAGAAGAAAGGGATAAAACTTGTCCAATTTGTCTTCTAGATGACATAGCAAAACCTGAAATATGAGTTTAAGTATGAATATCATAGCCGGATAAGTGAAAGATTGCTCAATCTGGATTTTTTGTAATTTTAAACTACAACTAAACTTAATTTTAATTAGCTTTAAAAAACGGTATGTTTTACAATGGGAATACAGTAGGTAAATTTGAAGATAGGAAAAGCTCGTGAATTTGAGTGAGCGACGTCCAACTTGTACATTTTTTCACGTTACTTTTGTGATGACTCATGATAATATTTTCTGGGACAGTCGATCCCTCTATCTAATTTCTCACTTGTGCTGCTCCTTCCTTTAGCATTTAGCATGGGACGAGTCAAAAGTCTAAAGTTTACACAAGTTTCATCACTTGTCTCCGGTGACGAGTGACGAGTCTCGCTGAGTCATTGGATTCCAGAGAATTTCTGTCGCAGTTGCGTACGCTGTGCATTGTACATTGTAAATTTTCCAATGCTGGAGAGACTGAGAATTTTTACTCTCTCGCCATTCTACGCATATCGGCTGCAGACTGTAGACTTGTTTATCAAAGTTGAGTTAGTTTACAAGGCTCAAGGCT
>JAQGBI010001037.1:0-11546 GCA_034698325.1 Sminthurinus elegans | reverse complement strand
TACTTGCTCTTGAATAAAGTCTTATACTCTTGCACCATATTAAAACCAGTAGTAAAATAAATTTTGATTGGAAACATGGAGGAACATTTTTCTTCTGATCAACGTTTTTCGCAAAGGTTGTAACGTATTAAGGAAAATTTTTACAATGCACTATGCCCAATTTCAGCTCAGAGGCGGCCAAAATTCAATCAGAATTTTGGCCGCATCTCAGCTGAAATTGGGCATGGTGCAATGCTCCTTCAATCTGTTACACAGTTCCTTCAGAAACGTTCATTTCATAGTTTCTCTAAAGAAATTCAGTGACATGAAAAGCATCCATTTCAATTTATAATAAGTGTGTTGTTTATTTTCCATAAATACGAATACGGAATATTGAATATTAAACATGATACTACATTTTCTGCAAATTGGTCCACTTCCACAACAAAACAGTTTAATAATGTTCCACCAACTTCTGTTCCGCGTAATTATAGGCAGAACTTGCTTGCACAAAACCGAGCGAGTCGGAATAATAATTTGCAATTTCTTAATAATTTCAACTCTTCCTTTCTTCTCTTCGCTCTTCCATAACTCTTCGTTTCCGCTTCCGCACTGCCAGTTGCCAGTTGCATCGGGAATTGGGAATTTTCCCAGTTTTACCTTTTGAGCCGGAGACAAAACGCTGTGAATTCTTCGATTTAACTTTCACTCCGTATTAAAACAGCTTTACGAGTTTAGGAGTAAAATGTTTTCCCCGGGAGTGCTCAAAGATTTCAAAACCTTCATGAATTTAGCCTCTTCATTTTGCTCAGTTCCTTTTGATTGGGACCCGGAGAAAAAAGTTTTAAAACTGAGTCGACGTCCGATTCGATATTTTGGCTGGGTTTTTGTCTTCATGTTTCAACTCGCCTACGCTTTGAACGTCTCCATTTCTTTGTACAACGGAATTTTCACGGAAGCGCCAGAACCTGCCAGAATTGCACTTGATGTCCAGTTTTTTGCCGCCATGATCATATCTTTTTTTTTTGAAGGACCACTCGTGAAAAATATTCGCCTCTATCCGGAATTTGTGTGGCAGCTCATCCGCCTCAACAATAGCCAAAAATGGATCCAAATAAGTATTTCTTTCGCCTCTTCAATTTTCATAATCTATGCAGATTTCTTTCATGATTTGAATATTTTATCATTTTTAAGAAAACATCATTTTGAATTTCAGAATCTTGTAAACTGTCTGGGACTGGAAATATGGTTTCTAAATTCATGATACGACTCTGCACTTTGACGTCCACGTTTTTTCCATTTATTCTCATGGGCGTATTTTTGCACAATCCCGGACATCCGCGGTATCTGCTCCATCGAATTCCCATGTCACTCCAGAAAAATAAGGGCGTCGTGATGTTGTTTGCCATCGCAGAATATTTCATGTTTGTCAGGATGATGCTTCTGTTCAGTACGGATGTCGTTGCTATAGTTTTGTGGGCTAGCAGGACAAATCAACTTCTCCAGCAGATTGTCCATGAACATCATTCTCAAGTTTCTTCTCGGAAAATCTCTTCCGCTAAAAAATGCCCTAAAGCAAAATCAATTAGAAAAAATCTTGAAAGCGGATCAAAGAAAATTGTGGGGATTTCCCTGGCAGAAAAGGTAAAATTATTCCAGCAGCTCCGAATTCTGAGTCAAATGAGTAATTCTTGCTTCTCGTCCCTTGCTTGGCCTTCCTGCACTTTCGAACTTGTCGTTTTCTGCGCATACGGACTTTATGGAACCACCAAACTTCACTCTTTGGTTCCTCTGCACATTTTCGTCATGTTTCCTGGAATTGTTTTGTCAGTCGTCAATATTTCCGGGTTTTTGTATCCGCTCATCGGGAGAATGTTTTCACTGTCTCAGAACTTTGTTTCTTTTGCAGGGATGAATCTGAACCCCGGAGACAAAGACGGAATAAGGATTGTGAGGTCGTTGAAACCTTTTGGCGGGAAAATTGCAAGTGTTAAAATAATCAAGGTGTCTTTTTTGCACATGATTCTCTGGGTTTCCAATCTTACAATAAATGCAATTCTTCTACATTAAAATAATGAACAAATAAATAAATGGTGCTTCACTGTTGATGTTTTTGTCTGCAAACTTTTGCAGTCTAGTTTGATTTGTTTATTGTGTATTACACGTTGAATTGGAAAAGAGAAATCGTTCTTGATTTCTACTTTATTCAACCTTGGGATTTTCTTTATTTTCTTGCAAATGAGTAGATTTTGATGTCTTTTGACTTCTCAATCTCAGACTATGAATCAGGCTGTTAGTACACAAAAGCTCAAAGTCCGGATTTTCTTCTATTGAAATTTATTCCATACAAGTGTTCTTCTTGATCCAGTCGATGAAATACGCCACTTCTGTGTAAACACCCGGAAATCCCGGCTCTAGCATCAAAATTTGTACACCACAAATACAGATATTAAACAAAATGAAGGAAAAACAAAGGAAGTCATCAAAATAGTGAATATCATTTCTGTGTCCAACACCAAACGCCTAAAAATCCAAAATTCCTATCGAAACTCAGTAATTTAAAATTTAAAACACTTGACACTTGACTTACGCGCGCATCCCGCTCCTAATCAAGTACATCAAACATGAACGTAAAAGAAAGTTGAGAATGAGCTCAAAAAGTTTTAACAGTCAATTTCACAAAAATAACCAAATATTTTGGCCAATGGCAAATGGAAAAAACTTACCCCAAGACACGATCCCCGCCAGAATTTGTTTGTCTCCAATTTTGTAAATGGGCCCGCCACTGTCCCCCTTTGGTTTCCAATGTTTCATAAATGATGTGGATTTTGAGGGTAGAAAATGTGACCATGACTTAAAATAAAGTTTTAGAAAAACTTTCAAAATGCAAATGTGCAAAATTACAAACCTGGCAGCTGTCTTTTCCACCCTCCGGATAACCTAAAAACCCAAACCCAACCCAAGCAGATCAGAAAAGAACATAAGAAACGTGAAATCGGAATAACAAATTTTATGCAATGTATTCAGAAGTCAGAGTGTGCAAAACCGAGGGCATGGGGTTGCATTTTAATATTTTTAGGATGCGAAGCAGACTGTTGTAATCTCCGTGTCCGTCTATGAACAATTATGTCCACAGTCGAAAAATTTGGAACTCTTAGGGGCGCCACCTAGCCGACAAATTTGAAATTGTTGTAGACAAGCTTTTAGAACTAGTTTGAAGCAGATGGGCCCGTAGTTTCACAAAGATGGCGGATAAGATGGGGGTATCATTTAGCCAGCTTCGCATCCGGAGCCTTAAGTGTTAATGCTTTGAACTCGATATTTGACTTTGTTGAGTATTTTGGTTTTTCATATCATGTTGCCAACAGATGTCACGCAACCATCCAGAAAATCTAAAACCTTAACGCGGCGAACTGTGAATATGGTTTTGTCAATGTTTTACAAAATTCGCTCAAAGATCATCTGTAAATGATCGGATTATACAGACTGACTTTTGGCTTTTGAAGATAGATTTGTTTGAATTTGCCTACCAGCGCACATCATGTCTTCCGTAATGTTCCTGTCGTATTCTTTGTATACAGCGTCACAAGCTTCGTCGTCCACCAGCGGAACATCAACCTTTTGAAGAGTGTCTGCAACGCCTCCGCCCTCTATTTCGTTCCACAGAAAGAAGGGAATAATTTCATTACTACTTTTCTAAAGAATATGTTGTACATTTATTATGAATTTTGAGTTTTAAAAGTATTGTTGAAAACCGCTTAATGCTCCCCATCCCACAACTTTGAAAACTCCTGGTTCGTTCAAGGTACAATCCAAAAAACAATTAATGGGTTAATCACACAAGTTTGGTCATTCATGAATAAGAAATCAGAATGTAAAAATAACCATGGAAACAATAAATGTTGCTACGGGTTTGTGATGCTAGTTGTCAGAGAAAGAATACATGATGTAAATTGTCAATGCTAATTTTTATTTAAAAAGTATTACGAACCATCAGCTCGATAGTCTGGGTCTGGCAGAGTCACGGCCTTGACTTGCTCATTCAGTTCAAAAGGCGGGTCTACTTTCAAAACGGCAATGTCATACTGTTTTGCAGACCCTTGAAAGCCATACTTTTCATGCATTTGATATGCAACAATCTTGCTCCTTTGTCTCGATGGCTCCTCGGCGTCTGACTGTTTGTGCTGCCTTTAAAACAAATTCCAAATGACAATAATTAATAGTTATTTAAGACGTATCAAAGATCAAAGGTCAAATGTCATTTACCCAGCAGTCAGTTCCCATCCTGGGCCCGTCATGTCTGTTCCAATACAGTGAGCAGCGGTGACCACCTGCAAAAGTACAGTCCATATGCGGCAAGCTTCGGTTATAAACGGCTTTACTAAAATTAGGGTATTTTTTTTACCCATCCTGGAGCAACGATGCTGCTTGAACAATATGCAGTACCATCAAATCGGATTGCAACGATACTGGGAAATTCATGAGGTTCTGCATCTTCCCCACCCACAATCCGCCCATTTTCTAAGCAATTCAGAACAACACAAAATAAAACAACATTAGGCTGAAGGTCAGATCACTAAAATTACAACACAAAAAGTCGGAGAATTTTTCGATCGCTTTCTCTAAACGTGCTGATTAGGGCATCATGTTTTGTATTTTGCGCTCGAAACAGCAACATTTTGCACACAAATCAAAATAATTGTCACCCAACAGATTTTAATTTGGGCGCCTCTTTTGTTGATTTGTGGGCCCTTTTCCCTCAATTTTGCAACTGGTTTCTTAATCTTGCACCCCTTTTCGATCTTGCGCCCCTGTCTTTTTGGCGCCTTAATCGGTAACTTCTGCTACCCACCCCTAAAAGCAACACTAGCGCTGATTCAAGACGCAAGAAGCATATTTTAATTTGTGTCTTGCACATCTCAACTTTACTGTTTGTTAATCACCTGGTTTTACTTCCAAAGGCTGCTGACGTTTTTCTATGATACTGCATTCAATGAACGAGGCAGCTGCAGCGGCGCAGCCAGCAGCTTGTCCTGTATTTTACAGCCTTTTTGATGTTTAAAGTTGAAAGACTTTAGTACACATTTTAGAGATAAAACTGAAAACATTGGAAGCTTTTTAAAAACAGACCTTTTTTGACTTCATACCAGCCACAACCGTCATTTCGATTTTCCGATCTGGAACTAGGTCCAGATTTTTGAGCCTTCTGAAGTTCTCCCCCCGAATCTGTGAATTGTTGGTGCTGCTGGCAAATGGAAACCGACACCTGATCCGACACATATAGACACTTTCCAAAGAAAACAGCTCCTAAAGAAACAGAGCAACATTTAAGAAAATCTTGCATCTTCAAAGAAAAGAACCCAAATGATTTTTTCTGTACCGAAGAATGAGAGAGAAAAGATTAAAATTTGCAGCGGTTTCATTTGTGTTGTCTGTGGTCTGTTAGTGCACAAATCTCAAACAACAGGCGCCAAACACCAGAGACCAACTCCAGACGCAACCCTCTAGGGAAATAAGTACTGAAAAATGACACGAGTCCAAACGAAAATCAAATAAGAAATCAAACAATGTCCTTACAAAAGACATGAACCAGTCTTTTATTGAGTGCACATTTTATGCTTCATTTCGCAATAAAATCGCCAAATAAGCAATAAAAATTCACACGCATGCACTGGCTTAAGATTTGCACTGTATAAAATATTTAATTTAGCACCCTAGCTTTGATAATGGCAAAGTTGTTGAGCTGAATTGTAATTTTCTCAATTGTACAAAGTGTTTTATTTTCATTATGCTTATTCCATTTTTGCAATTAGCTCCTTTTCACGATAAAACCGCTTAACAATCTTCCAATTTCTCTCCCGCGTTTAGCAGTTACAGGCAGAATTTGCTTCCTTACAATCGAACGATTTGGAATGGTAATTCGCAATTTCTTTGCAAATTAGGAAAACTACTCTTTTCCGTTTTCGCACTCACATTGGGAAATTTCCCCAGTTTTATTTTTTTAGTTGGAGACAAAAAGCTGTCTAAATTCTTATACTTAGTTTTTCCTCCGGGTAAAAACAACTTTTGTTGAAAAATGTTTTCCCCAGGAGTGCTCAAAGATTTCAAAACCTTTACGAATTTAGCTGGTTCATTTTGCGCAGTTCCTTTCAATTGGGATCCTGAAAAATGTGTGCTAAAAATGACTCAACGGCCAATTCGATATTTTGGCTGGTTTTTTGTCCTCATATTTGAAGTCGTGTTTACTTTGAACGTCTTTACTTCGTTGTACAACGGGATTTTCACGGAAACGCCAGAGCTCGTTCAAATTGCGTTAGACATATACTTTTTTGTTGGTATGATTGTTGTGATTATTTTTGATGGGCCACTCGTCAAAAACATCTACAACTTCCCAGAATTCTTGTGGCAGTTTATGAAATTCAACAGAAATGGTGAAAACTGGATTGAAATGAATAATTCTCTTGAATTTTCACTTTTTACCATGATTTATTTTGAATATTCTTCAACTCCTCTGTTTCATTTTTTTAAATTTTGCACCCTTTTTTCAGAATCATTTAAAATATCCAGAAGTGGAAAGATGGAAATTGGAAATCTGGTTTGTCAATTCATGATACGACTCTGCATCTTTGCAAACATAATTTTTCCACTGTTTTCAACGGCAATATTTCTGCACGACCCCGGAGCTCCGCGGTATCTTCTCCATCAAATTCCGGGTTCACTTCAGAAAAATATTGGCGTGGTGATGTTGTTTGCCCTCGCAGAATTTTTTATGTTGGCTAGAGTTGGCTTTCTTTTCTGCATAAATGTCATTGCTATAGTTTTGTGGGCCACGAGCACAAATCAGCTCCTCCAGCAACTCGTCCGTGAAACTCATCCGCAAGTTTCTTCTCTAAAAACCTCCTTTACTAAAAAATGCATCAAAGCAAGTCCAAGTGGAAAGAGCCTTGAAACCGGGAACAAGAAAATTTTGAGCTTTTCCATGGCAAAAAATATTAAACTATTCCAGCAGCTTCGGATTCTGAGTCAAATGAGTAATTCTTGCTTCTCCCCTTTCATTTGGCCGTCATGCACGTTTTTACTTGTGGTTTACTGCGCGTATGGACTTTATGGAACGATCAAACTCCACTCATTGGTTTCTCTGCACATTTTCCTGATGTTTCCTTTAATATTTTTGGTTCTTGGAAGCATTGCCCGGTTTTTGTATCCGCTTGTTGGGAGTATAGTTTTTCTCTCTCAAAACTTCATTTCCCTGGCCGGGATGAATTTGGAAGCCGGAGATAAATATGGAAAAAGGGTTGTGAGATCCTTGAGGCCTTTCGGATGTCAAATGTGGAATACAAAAATCATCAAGAGATCTTTTCTCTATTTGCTTCTGTGGACTTCAAGTCTTACGATAAATGCAATTCTGTTACATAAAAATCATGAATTAGTTTGTGCAAAATGAATAAAACCTTCAATAAAAAATAGTCTTATTTCTTGTTTCTAAAATGACCGAATTTGTTGACCTAAATTCCACTTTCCTCAATTTTACATATTTTCTCATTTTGATAATTCCAGCTTCTGCAATTAGTTGTCATTCAAAATGAAACCGTTTAGCAACGTTCCTCCAACTTGTGTTTCGTGTTTTGTAATTACGGGCTCAAATTCCCGTCATCAAGAGGGAACGACATGTAGTGGTAATTTGTAATTTCTTTATAAATTAGCACAACTAGCTTTTTCCATTTCCGTACTGGCACTGAGAAATTTGCAGTTTGCTTTTGTCAGCTTATACAAATAAAAAGAACGGAAACAAACGCTGTGAATTTTCTATAGATTCAGTTTTCACTCCATATCAAAATTCCTGTATTCCTTAACAAGTTGAAATGTTTTCCCCTGGAGTGCTCAAAGATTTTAAAACCTTCATGAATTTAGCTTCTACTTTTTGCTCGGTTCCTTTTGACTGGGATCCTGAAAAACAAATGCTAAAATTGAGTCGACGGCCGATTCGATATTTTGGCTGGATTTTTGTCCTCATGTTTCAACTTGCCTACGGTTGGAACGTCTGCAGCTCTTTGCACAACGGAATTTTCACGGAAGCGCCAGAGCCTGCAAGAATTGCACTGGATCTCCAGTTTTCTTTCGCCGTGACGGTATTGATTAGTTTAGATGGAGCGCTGGTGAAGAATATCTACAGTTTCCCTGAATTTTTGTCGCAGCTTATGAAAGTCAACAGAAATGGCAAGAATTGTGTCTAAATGAATGAATATTTCTTTTGCATTTTTTGTGAGTTGAATATTTTAAGGCTCAAATCCTGTTTGCGGATTTTTACACACTTTTTTCAGGATCGGTTAAAATGCCTGGAAATTTGAATCAGAAAAGGGAAACTGGAAACCTGATTTGTCAATTCGTGTTGCGACTTTGTAGCTACTCGCCCACATTTTTTCCATTCTTTTTAACAGCAGTATTTTTCCACAACCCCGGACATCCGCGGTATCTTCTACATCGAATTCCAAAGTCACTCCAGAAAAATATGGGCGTGATGATGCTGTTTGCCCTCGTAGAATATTTCATGCTCGTCAGGATGGGGCTTCTGTATTGTTCGAATATCATTGCTATAGTTTTATGGAGCACCAGTACAAACCAACTTCTCCAGCAACTCGTCCACGAAACTCATCCACACGTTTCTCCTCGGAAACTCTCATCCGCTAAAAAATGCATCACAGAAATTTCAAGTAAAAAAATGAGCAAAGCTGGGGCCAAGAAAATTGTTGAAGTTTCCCTGGCAGAAAAGATGAAGATATTCAACCAGCTCCGGATTCTGAGTCAAATGAGTAATTCTTGTTTTTCACCCTTAATTTGGTCAGAGTGCACATTCCAACTTGTATTTTTCTGCGCGTACGGTCTTTATGGAACGATCAAACTTCACGCTTTAGTTCCTCTGCACATTTTTGTGATGTTCCCTGTATTAATTCTCGTAGTCATCGGCATGTCCGGGTTTCTTTATCCGCTCGTTGGGAGCATGTTCAATCTGTCTCAAAACTTTATTTCCTTTGCAGGGATGAATGTGAATGCCGGAGATGTATATGGAAGAAGAATTGTAAAATCTCTAAAACCGTTTGGTGGTAAAATTGGAAGTATAAAAATAATCAAGGTGTCATTTTTGCACATGATTCTCTGGGTTTCCAATCTCACGATAAATGCAATTTTGCTACATTAAAATCATGGATGAATAAATAAATAAAAAAATCAACAATGTTTTATTGTTGATTCTTGCCATAGTCAGGAATTCAGGCAGAAAATAGCAGTCATTTGGTTTGATTCTCACGCCATCAATTTCGATATTTGAAACTTTAACTAGCATTAGGCATTAGCTGAACTTTATTGACATTTGACATTTATTTATCTATTGAGCCTCAGAATTTGAGGCAAAGATTTTGTTTCCCTTCTTGTTTGACAATTTATATTAATTACGTTTTCAAACGAAATTAAAGCATTTGGATTTGAAAGTGAACTGGGAATGTTTTTTAGCTTACGCCTGAATTTTTGCAATAGGGAGAAATGGTTCAAAAGTTGGACGCTTTTATTTTGCGTCCTTGAGTTTTCATCCCCAATTTCACTTTGACTGACTAATTAAATTTTACCTGCGGTTATGCTTTTGTGTTGATAGTTTGCTAGTTTCAATTTGATATGATTTCAATTCAAAATCGGCACTTCTTTTTCATGCTTGCATGTGTATTTTGCAACCCTGTGAAATTTTCAAAAGCTACGTGTTCTTTCTGCTTTTGAAAAAGTTCAACGCCACTCAAGTTTTTCTTGAACTAGTTTTGACATTTGATGTGAAAGCTAATGACAATTCTTGAAACCCACATAAATCGATTCACTAACACAATCAATCACAAAACAAGTATGAGACATATGTTATAATTATCCTGTTTGTGCCTCATTCGATTTGATTTGGTTTGGTTTGGTTTGTTTAGAGTTAAAAGGAATTGAAGATTGAGCATTGAGGGGAAAATTAGACTGTCCCATGTGAGCTCAAACGTAAATCTCCCACGTTTTTGCAATTCGTAAATCTTAAAATTTACAATAAACTTTCCTGTGAATTTTCAAGTAAATTTGACCTCATTTAGAGTCCGTTTGACATTTGACCAGGTCAAAGAGTCAAATTTGCATTTAATTTCAAAACCAATTTGGACCTTTTGTCATTGAAATTTAGCTCAAGGCTCAAATTTTTGTATTCCGTTTTAAAATGAACCTTTATAATTTAGAAATTATCATCTACTCGAGTACGTCAAAATTGGAAAATTTACCAAGTGCAAACTGTCAAATTTTAATTATTTTTTTTGGTCGTTGTGATTAATTGATCAGTTGGTTTCTTTATTGAGGCCGAGTTCCTTTTCATACTGTTGTCTTATCACATTCTTCTGAACCTTACCAACAGACGTCCTTGGGAAGTCATCCTTGCTTGAGAGAAACTTGATGTAGACTGGGATTTTGGAGCGGGAAATCTGAAACGGAAGGAATGAGCAGAATTTAAACAGTTTCTTATGATTCTTTTATTGTCGAGTACTGAATAAAGTTATGCACATGGTTTTTTCTTGGTGCTGGCTGCATAAATAACAAATTGTCAAATTTCTAAAGCTTTCACCTTTCCCTCGCAAACTGCTCTGACACGATCCGTATCCATGGCAACGCCCTCTTTGGGAAGAATCCACGCAGCTACAACTTCTCCAAGTCTCTCATCAGCCACTCCAAAGGCATAAGCTTCCTTAATTTCCTCACTCAGATTTTGATGGAGAAAATCCTCAATTTCCTTTGGATAAATGTTTTCACCTTTCAAATCCAAAGTCCAAACAGTAAATACTCAAAAATTAACCTGTTGCTGATTTTCGATAACAAAAAATAAGGACACAAGACAAAATAAAGCTAAACTCAAAACTCAAAGCTCAAAATATCAAAAGCCAAACCTCCACGGCAGAGCATGTCGTTAAAGCGACCCACAAGAACCAAATGCCCCGATTCTAGAAAATATCCAGCATCTCTGTAAGCACAATAAAAAAATATGCGTTAAATTCCTTGTAAATTTCCAAATTTCGAGCTATTTGCTGCAGATTTGATAAAACTTTCTTCCAAATGAGATCAAGTTGACCCAGATTAAAATCTATGGTAATTTTACCCCGTGTGAAACCACCGGGCGGAATCAATGACCTCTCTTGTTTTCTCCGGGTCCTCCCAATACCCAAGCATCACACTGCAGCTTCGACAGCAAACTTCCCCGGTTTCGCCCACACACACAATTCGCCCCCCAGGGTCCACAATCTTCATCTCAGTATTTTCCATGGGGTAGCCCACACTTGTGAAAACGAGGTCTGGTGGGTCTTCAACATGAATGCGGGCCAAACCGGAAGCTTCCGTCATTCCATATCCGCTCTATCCCATTTCTTAACAAAACACAAGACAAAACTCGTTTTCATTATTGTGAATTTTGATTCTATGGTATCGTTTAAATACAATAGCTTTTACCCTTTGGAAGACTTACACAGATTTTCGAAATTTTGTATTTCTTCTTTACATCCGCCAACAAGGTT
>JAQGBI010001036.1:0-11552 GCA_034698325.1 Sminthurinus elegans | reverse complement strand
TCCTCCGGAGTCTACAATTTGTATTTTCTGACACAACAAAATTTCTTGACACAGGCCGCAACTTTTTGTTGTCAGGGCCTTAAGTAATTTTCACCTGAATCGCCGCATTTACATTTTCATCGAAGGACGAGACACAAATTGACCAACCTTTCAGGGCGATTTCCTTTCGCATTTCTGATTTCACAGGAATAATTTTGACGACGGCCGTCAAGTTTCCATGGAGACAGTCAAAAAGTTCCTCTAGAAAGAAACTCTAGAGTTTCAGTTTTTACCCCAAAACGACACAAGAACCAAACTAATTTATTCTTATTTTGTTTATCTGTTAAGAAAATTCACGGAAAAATTTCAACAACAACCAATGGAAAATCGAGACCAGCGGAGGGAATTTTGGATTCTTCGTCAGATTTCAAAGGACATGAAAAAACTTGTCCTTTTCTTCAATCGTTGTTTCCCTCCCTGCATTTTTGCTTGGAAACTCTGCTGCTTGGCTGTTTCAGTCTTTTACTATTTTTTCTCAATTCGCTATTTTAATTCCTTTTCATTTCTGGCTCTTTTCACTGGATAAATTGCCATCGCATTGACTTTGGTCTACGGAATTTTGTATCAAAAGGCCTTTTCAATCCCGGAAAAAATGGAGCGATTGAAAAATGAGTTTTTGCTCTCTGCTCACAAAACAACATCAACCTCTGGAAATTGGAATCCAAGTTTTCGGGCTGAAATTAAGAGAGGAATTCGAGATGTTGGAGTAAAAGTTGGAAGTTTTCACACGCTCGAGAGAGAAACGACACCAAGATTCATTGATTTTGTAGTCAAAAATGTGGTCAATCTACTCGTCACGTTTCCACGATTACAATCATAATTTACAATGAGCGCTACTCCTAAAATCCTAAGTAAAGCTGAGAAAAGTTGATGAACATTTTCAATTCTCAGCTAAATGATGAAAGGAGACAAAAAAAAGAGTATCAAATGTAATTTTAGACTGTATTTAATTTACAATGTCAAAATAAATTAAAAATGACTGAATGGGAAATGTTTCCGGCAATATTTCCAAACGTTTTCTTACGTTTCCCTTTTCTGCCCAACAAGGCGGCTAGATTTTAAATTCAAATTGGGATCCAATTGTTATTTTACTTTTTCCGTCATAACTTTAAAGGTGATTAAATTGCTTCAAGAATTCAATTTGTTGATAATCTAATACAGTGTTTGAATAGCCCATGTTGTCTCCTCTGCGTTTCGCACACACAAGCTGAGTGACGCAACAAACAGGAAAAGGCTCATTCACAATTAGTACCACAAATTTCTTTTGGTTTCTGTTCCTGCTACACAATTTTAGAGTTTACAATAATTATTCTGATATTTGACAGTGAGTTTTTATTGTCCATGCATTTATATTTATTTACGGAAGCTGAATAAATTACCTATGTTTCAAAACAAGAGAGTATTTTATATTTTATGAATAATAATTGAGATTCGAGATGTCTAATTTTTTTCTCATATTTGTATTTTGTGTATTTTGTATTTTGTATAGGAAATAGGAAAACTGAGATTACACAGAACAATTCAAATTGCTTGACTGTCTTTCAATCCTCTCCTGTTTTTCTGGCAGTTTGCTGTCACATGAAATGCTTCCAAATGAATTCACACAGTCGTCAATGTCATCCTCCTCCTCCATTTCTTCAACATTGCCTTTATCTTCGTTCTCATCCGTCGGGATGGAACAATCTACAAAAAATGCAGCTGATTCTAATAGTATAGAGGAAATTGACATCAAAATAGAAGTCGAGGACGAACCAGAACCTAACATAAAAAGTCTCGAGTTCATTCTTGAGTATTTTATTTCAGTTCAAGACAAATTCAAGTCCCAGTTCATGTTTCAGGAATTGAGCAAGAAAATATGCCCAGAGTCTGAAGAACAGTGCAAAATTGAAGTTGGTCTGAAATATGAAAACAGCCGAACAGCTTTAAAACGAATCCAATCCGAGCTCATTACAAAATCAAGGGGAAAAAGGTGTACTTTGGAATTTTTCTCATCTCACTTCAAAATCAAAATTCAGTTCAAAACGTTTCTTATAAAAAATTGAGTAAAATTGCCGTTTTCTTTTTCATGTTATCATTTCAGTTGGCGCCTCTGATTTTAAAATTCGTCTCACAAATTTTTGTCTTTCAGTCCTTTTTCATAGAGAAATCGACTCAATTGAAATTGAAATCGTGGTGAAAATTCTCTCCTATCTTTTTTTGAGGAAAATTCCGGAGATGGAAGAACAGCCGCAGTGGAAGAGTCAAATTCAAGAAGAGTAAAACCCAGAAGAACGATCGCCCATCGCTTTGAACTTCTCTCCATTTTCCCGTCTTTTTTTTCTCGAGTGCTTGTGAAAGAAAACGTGGGACTATTTTTCATGATTCAGGTTGAAATTTTGTGGAATTCCAGGAACAAAATGAAACTCGTGTGTTTTGTGTGTTGTGTGGTGAAAAATGAAATGCTCAAAATTTAAAATCTAAATAAAAACCCAGGGACACATAAAATAGAAACGACGAAGTCTCTCTTTTAGTTTGATTTGTGGCGCAATAGGATTTGAACTAGACGAAAACAAATTTCAATTGAAATTGTTCACCTTGTATTTTTAAAATTAATAAAAGCTAAATAAAACCGTAATCAAAACCATCACACACGGGTTGTATTCTGGTTTTGATGCATACACTAGCCTTTGACATGTTTTTCACCTTATTTAATTGAATACCTTTGCTTAAGAATGAACATCCTTTATTTCAAGAACTAACTCTATGTTTCTATTTCATAATGTTATATTATATTATGTATATTTTGTAGTGTTACATGTTTTACCGTTATCATCATCAATTCTTCGTGTGACTTACACATAACATTTACTAACTTCTAACATTGTATATTCATTAAATATTGTGTTGTACACATAAAATCATTATCATCATTATCAATTCTTCATGTTTGCAATATGTAAAATTTACTTACTTTTAACATTGCGTATTCGTGCAATATTGTGTACATTGTAAATCTTGTTTTAATTAATAGTAAATTTATTTTGAACACCAAAACAACGTGACGTGCAAATATTGCTTATTTTACAATTATACTTTTACATTATTCATTATCAGTTATCTTAATAGTAAAGTTTCATGATGTTGGATATTGCATAAAATTCTTAGATATTGATACATTTTTATTGGACTGATTAATGAAACCTGTTTAAAACTGAAAATTTTGATTCAAAAATAATATATTTCTAGTAGATACGTTTTCTTGGCATTAGATTTTTATTTACTTATAAATCAAACTACCTTCTAGCGGAAAGCAATGAGGAGACTTGCGACACTCGACACTACGAACATGATGAAATTTGGAGTGCTTTCTCTTTCAAGCACGTGGAAATACCCCACTTTCACTCCAATTTCCGGAATTCGATGGATTTCCTTTTGAAACAGCCCGGCTTTCCCGCCCCCGTCATTTGGATTTCGATATTGTTTGATGGTGGACAAGATGGCGCTGACCCTCAGATGACTTTTGACCTTTCTCCAATTTTCAGGGATCGTGAAAGCTCTATCGTAGATGACTGCATGGACAAGGACAGTGACAGCGTGGACATATGCGGCAAAAATGGAAGTGAAAGGGTACTCAAAATTATAGCGGATGGCGAAGGAAGCTGTGAAAACTGCATAGAATAGAGCATGCTGTTTCCAGGAAAAAATAACAAAAGAGTAGGCGCGATTGAAGAGATGAATGTAAAGAAAGTGATTTTGCATTTCTTCCAAAAGATTTCGAACGGTACTTGCTCGAGGCATTTCAATGGAACACCTGCAAAGGAGCGCAATCGAAATTATCATTCCGGAACGGTACAAAAGTAAATTTTTGGATATTATTTCAAGCTAAAGATTTTTAATGACAAAACTTCATTTTATTGATAGTTGCAGCTCACCTGAAATGTTGTTGCAATGAATGAAAAGTGACGTCACATTTTTGAAAGAAGAGAAGTTGAGTCAGGAAGGAGAAAACGACAACAGCTGCTTTCCGGAAAAGGAAAAATGTGTCGACACTTGTCAACAGAAGAAAAATGGCCCAGTGTCGAAATTTAGATTCCATTGGAACTGAGCTGTACAAAAGCCACATTCGATTCGGATCACTCAGAAAAATCGGAATCAAGAACAAACCAACCCCAAAAGCCACAAAAGGGATCATCAAAGTGATGAGCTCATGTCGATTGTATTTCAAATCCCAGGTAAAGATTTTTCGTGGAGCAACTGAAAAATTCAAAATGACGTGGATTAAAAAGGGACAAAAATACGATTGTCAAAATTGTCAATTAGTTGTTGGACTATTTTGGATTTTAATATAAATCTATTTTTTGTATTGCGTATACGGAAAAATTACCATGATTATTGTGTTTTTGATGACTGTAGAGTTGATTGAAAACTACAATAGTTTCCTTGTGATGTTTGATGAAAAGTTGATGGCCCCAGAAAATTACGATAGTGTACGGTAAAATCATCGAGTGAACCATGACGTGATGCATTTTTCTCTTGACATCCGGAGACAAAAGCAGTTGACCAAAGCGGATGAATCCATAAATCAAGTGAAGCAAGTCCAAAACAAAGACAAAATACCAGAGCAACAATTTACTCAACCTTCTCTCTCTCGAAATCACCCCGGATTTTTCATCCATGGAAATTGGCAGAAAATTCCAACGGCCGAGAATTTCCAAGCAACGAAAATTCCATCGATTTTCCTCTTTCGTCAACATTTTTACAGATTCTGTTTTGTATGTAACTTTATATTGTTCTAAAACAAAGGTGGTTTTCTTCGAATTTTTTATTTTGCAGTGTTGTTGCTTAAGACTATGAATTCTCACAAGATTTACTCAAAGGGACTAGAATTTACAATACGTGGCTTTGCGAGGTCCGTTGTTCTACTATCAGAATTATTAGGAATCGGGAACAAAGAGTCAAAGATACAGAGAGAAGCCCGACGACGACAACAAGACAATTACAAAAAGGCAGGAAGAGAATAAAAGAGCAAACGCTATTTCTCTGCAATTGACCAGTAATAATTGGTCTATTATTCTAGTTTTGTTATCGGTCAACTACCCTGGTTTTGTAATTGTTTTATATTGCTCTACTTTTGTTATCGGTCTACTTTTCTGGTATTGTAATTGGTCTTTATTACTCTGGTTTAGTACACAGTTCAACAACTGATTCACAATTTCGTCGTATTTTTGTCCCATTTTAATCCCCGTCATTTTGAATTTTTCAGTTGCTCCCCGAAAAATCTTTACCTGGGATTTGAAATACAATCGACATGAGCTCATTGAGCTTTGATGATCCCTTTTCCAATTTTTGGAGTTGGTTTGTTCTTGGTTTTCTTTGTTTAAAGTTCAAATGCTGGGAATTGAGAATTTGTCTTGTAGCTCAAAACTTGTATTGAGATTTTTTTGTAACTCGTAATTTAAAATCCCGATGGAAATAAATCAGTGTAATTTATCTTACGAGTAGAAATAAATCAAAGGATGAAATGTAAAACAAGAAATCTGTCTCCGTCTTTCTTCTCGAGTGAGTCATTTTCGTTCAATTGCATTCAAAACTCATAAAAAACAGGGACGACTGCATAAATAAAATGAGCACGTTTTTCAGTTGGACTTTGTCTGATTTGTCTGTTGAATCGGACGAAGGGAAAAAAATCGAAACTCGAGACTCGAGACATTTGAGAAACATAGTGACAAAACGTGACGTTTTATTGAAATTTGATCCCTTTGATTTCTTATCGCTTATACGAAATGAAAACTGAGTCCGGTTCAAAGCCAACGCACAAACTGCCATAACCAAAATCTCTCTCTCAAAACTCAGTCACGTTGAAAATTGGTCAGCTGATTGTATTTGGCTTTTCATTCCAGGGAGAGTTTACAACAAAATGTGACACAGTTTTGAAAATCCAAAACTCAATGCTGCATTTTATTTTATTTATTCTGTCCCATTTGTCCTGTGCTTTCAATAAAAAGTGTATAAATTAGTCGAATAAAAAAGGCAAACATTAAATCAAAAGAGAAAAATGGGTGGAAATTTAAAGTTGGTGTCGAGACTGAGGAAAAAAGTGAGAAAATGGAGAGGAAAAGCAAAACAGCAGAAGAATTTCACTGCGTCAGAAGAAAATCTTTTGGATAGAGAAACTTTCCAAAAGGAAACTGAGGAATTTCGCATGAGTGGAATCAGAGAAAAAGTGAGACACATTTCAAATACAAAAGTGAAATGTTTCATCTGCTTTTTTGTAATAAATTTTTAACATGAAATTCTTCTCCAGTTGAGTTGAGCTTTTTGTATTTTTTTTTGATGCAGGAAAACGAAGAGGAAACAAAAGAGGAAGAAGAAGAGTCGCGGCCAATTCCAGCGTCAAGACCAGCCGAGGTCAAAGGTCAAAAGTCAAAAGACAGAGGGCATTGTCAATGAGTCCGCGCTGGAATGACGCGGCTCTGTTAAAATGCGGACTCAGAAAATGGATAGACGAATTGTAAATTCAATACTTTTTCAACTCGATTCAATTTTTATGAATTCTTAAAGAATTGCAAAACTTCTCAAAATTCTACGTTTTTCAATTTCAGATTTGACTTGACGACGAGTGGAAAAAATGCAGAGGAGTTGACAATTGAAAAGCGGGTGCAAAAACTTGTTTAGCTCATGAAAATTGTGAATTTGGATTTGGAAAATCGCGTCAGAACCGTCGACGACGTTTTCACTTTGTGAGTTTTCTGCAACTTTTTTTCTCATAAAAAATAAATCAAGTGACTTTCCAATTTTGAGTGTAATTTTTTTGTAGATTTGGCGCTCGTTCGCACATTTACAAATTGGACATGAATTATTTTGAAACTGCCTACTTTTTCTACGACCAACAAGTAAAATTCCATTTCAATTTTCTGGCTCTTTTTTCCAACCATAAATTTTTATTTAAATTATTTTTCGTGCTTTGGATTATTTTGTTTATTTTTTCAAGGTTTTGAATCATTTTGAGAAGGAAATGAAAGAAATTTGTCATGAAATTTGGACTTGCAGTTAAATTTTGCACCAAA
This sequence comes from Sminthurinus elegans, assembly GCA_034698325.1. Classification (NCBI taxonomy): domain Eukaryota; kingdom Metazoa; phylum Arthropoda; class Collembola; order Symphypleona; family Katiannidae; genus Sminthurinus; species Sminthurinus elegans. The sequence goes on along the minus strand of JAQGBI010001036.1, from coordinate 4,467 downwards.
GTGAAGCTTTTTTTGATTTGTTCATCCAACTCAAAAAGTTCTCAGCGTAAACAAAATTCCACTTAAATTTTAAGCTTTCTCTTTAATATGATAATTGATACACTGGTTTTTTTGAATGAAGGAAATATTTCAATTCTGCAGATTTCTGCCACAATTTCTTCACGAGGAGCAGCCAAAAGTTCACACTTGTTTTCATTTTTGGTTCCAGCCGATTTTTCTCCAGCTTTTGAATCATGAGGAAATCCAGAAACGAGTTCTCGCCGACGATTTCCAGGAAAATGAAAAAGAAACTCAAATCATTTTGTCTGCCGTCGCAACCACAGGATTTTTGTACACGGTCAAAATTGAATAAAATTTATTTGAATTTTCGTCATAGATTTCATAAAAATTATTTTCTATTGAAAAGGACTAAAAACTATTGAAAACTTTTGAATTTCAGTTTCCGCTGCTATGAAAATCTTTTGGCTGGCCCGAGGCTGAATGTTCATACAAAATCCTGGAGAAAATGTCCGAGGTGATTTGTGAATGTGCGTTGTGCTTCGGAGTCGCTGACAAAGGAAAACTGGAGAACTGGACAAAAAACGAGTCGATTTTGATTTGTCATGAATTTTGTCGGAGTTTAAAAAGTCTCGAGTTCATTCTGGAGCATTTTATTTCAGTTCAAGACAAATTCGAGTCATGTTTCAGGAATTGAGCAAAAAACTCGGCCAAGAGTCTGAAAAACAATGCAAAATTGAAGTTTTTTTTATTTATTCATTTTATTTGATAATTTATTGTTTCGTCAATTCATTGCATTAGCAGTGTTTTACATTGAGAGACATGAAAGTTGGTCTGAAATATGAAAACAGTCGAACAGCTTTAAAGAGAATTCAATTGCAGCTCATTGCAAAAACAAGTTAAAAGGTGAACTTTGGAATTTTTCTCATCTCACTTCAAAATCAAAATTCAGTTCAGCTTAAATTTGCACGTGATAAATTTTAAAATGTCAAAAAAGGATCAGTGCTTTAAATCTCATTTTCATGTTTTGATTTCAGAAGAAGAGAAAATCAATTGTCTTCAAAGTAATTCAAGAAAAATGGGACAATTTAAAAACTCTTCCGATTTGGACGGAAACTTTGCCAAGTTTTACACAAGAAATTCAAAATGATGAGGATCGCTGGAAAAATTGATTTGTCTTCATTCAAAAAGCACATTCGAAGTGAAATGGGATTTTCTCAAAGAGCGGGCGAATGACGAATCATTCAAAAAGACTGAAATTCAAGGGAGAATTTTATTTCCGAGCTGCGTTTCAATTTTCAGGACGGGAGAAAAAACTTGTGATTCGGATTGAAAATTCAGAAGGATTAAAATCAAACAGTGAGAAAAATACCCAAAAATTTTAATTGAGCTTCAATTTTTTTATTTGAGATAGTTTTTGTCGAGCTCAAATAAACAACCAATTTTGATTTCAGCTCCTTTGAATCCGTATGTAAAAGCTGAGCTGTTCATTTGGAAGCATCAGAAAAATCTCCAGGATCGTCCGTTTTTCACAGTGCACAAAACGAAGATTCAGAAAAACACTTCAAATCCGAATTTTAACCAAGTTCTCAATTTGTAAGTCAAAATTTCTATTTTTCCCTGCTTTCACTTTTTGTAAATGAGTTTCACAAAATTCTCAAAAGGTTTTTTCCTTTTTTTGCAGTGATTTTTCTGAGGATTTTGTGAGCTGGATTATTTTCACAGTCAAACACTCGTCAATTCTCGGTAAAAATCGGTGCATCAGCAAAGCAGTTTTGTCAACAGCCAATTCGACATGTCAATCAGATGTTTCTGCGGCGCCCTTGATTGAAAATTTTAATCATTGCATAAAATACAGAAAAATGCATAGATTTTGTTTGGTCTATGCGTGATATTTGTGGTGAACTGCGGGAAGTCGAGTGCACGGTCCAATGAATGTGATTTTTCTGCCTTCGTCCAGAAGTTCAGTTGGGAAATTCCAGGGCAAAATCATGAGCGTTCGTCCGTCGCAATCGAGTCCATCGTACAGCCGAACGCACGTGTTGAAAGTGTTGGCAAACCCGACTTTTCCCACGACTTTCTCCAGATTTTTGCAGCCGACGTTCCAGAAATGAGGATTCAAATTGTAGTCTTCAGCCAATCCCGCTTCCGTTTCTCCAGAATAAATCCGAGCTTTCGGTGACGCCAAAACGTCACCTGAAAATAAAATTCAGAATTTTGTCATGTCTGCAAAATCTAAATTTCATGTTTTGTTTTAATCCAGAAAATTCCTCAAAAAATGATTTTAACGACTCACGAGTTCTGAGATGTTCGACTGCTTTTTCCAAGTTGGTGATTCTTGTTTTCAGTCCTTTTTCATAGAGAAATCGACTCAATTGAAATTGAAATCTGGATGAAAATTCCCTCGCATCTTTTTTTGAGGAAAATTCCGGAGATGGAAAAACAACCGCAGCGGAAGAGTCAAATTCGAGAAGAGTAAAACCCAAAAGAACGATCGCCCATCGCTTTGAACTTTTCCCCATTTTCCCGTGTTTTTTTTCTCGAGTGCTTGTGAAAGAAAGCATGGGAATATTTTTGATGTTTCAGGTTGAAATTTTGTGGAATTCCAGGAACAAAATGAAACTCGTGTGTTTTGTGTGTTGTGTGGTGAAAAATGAAATGCTCAAAATTTAAAATCTAAATAAAAACCCAGGGACACATAAAATAGAAACGACGAAGTCTCTCTTTTAGTTTGATTTGTGGCGCAATAGGATTTGAACTAGACGAAAACAAATTTCAATTGAAATTGTTCACCTTGCATTTTTAAAATTAATAAAAGCTAAATTAAACCGTAATAAATAATAAACATTGTTTGTGTTTTCCATGAGGTGTATTTTTCGCTGGGTGCTTTATAAGTTTTTTAAATTAAACGTAGAGGATTTATCGGTAAGAATCCAGAATCAAACAAACTGGCTATTAATGTCTTAGTTCTTGATTATGACGCGCATTAACAGTGACGTATCATTTATTTGTTTGTTTCTGAATTATTTTAACATGAAAAGTGTACACTGGTCTTTGACGTGTTTTTCACCTTATTTAATTGAATACTTTTACTTAAGAATAAACATGCTTTATTTCAAGAATTAACTCCATTGTTCTATTTCATAATGCTACATTATATTATATATTTTGTAGTGGTAGATGTTTTACCGTTATCATCATTAATTCTTCGTGTGACTTACACATAACATTTACTAACTTCTAACATTGTATATTCATTAAATATTCTGTTGTTATTGTATCTTACATCATTATCAATTCTTCATATTTGTAATAGTTAACATTTTCTTACTTTTAACTTTCCGTATTTGTGCAATATTGTGTGCATTGTACATCTTGTTTTAATTAATATTAAATTTATTTTTAACACTAAATCAACGTGACGTGCAAATATTGCTTATTTTACATTTATACTTTTACATTATTCATTATCAGTTATCTTAATAGTAAAGTTTCATGATGTTGGATACTATTCTTATATACTAGTACATTTTTATTAGACTAATTAATGAAACATGTTTAAAATCGAAAATATTATATTTCTAGTATGTTTTTCTTGGCATTAAATTTTTATACAATTACGAGTCAAACTGTCATCTAGCGGAAAGCGATGAGGAGACTTGCAACACTCGACACTACAAACATGATGAAATTTGGTGTGCTTTCTCTTTCCAACACGTGGAAATCGCCCACTTTCACCCCAATTTCCGGAATTCGATGGATTTGCTTTTGAAACAGTCCCGCCTTTCCTCCTGTGTCATTTCGATATTGTTTGATGGTGGACAAGATGGCGCTGACTCTCAGATGACTTTTGACCTTTCTCCAATTTTCAGGGACTGTGAAAGCCTTTTCATACATGATCGAGTAGATGATAATGGTGTTGGCATGAAAGTATGTGGAAAAAAGAGCGGTAAACGGGTATTCAAAGTTGTAGCGGATGGCGAAGAAAGCTGTGAAAACTGCATAGAATAGAGCATACTGTTTCCAGGAAAAAATGACAAACGAGTAGGCGCGATTGAAGAGATGAATGTAAAGAAAGTGATTTTGCATTTCTTCCAAAAGATTTCGAACGGTACTTGCTCGAGGCATTTCAATGGAACACCTGTAAAAGAGCACAAAGGAAATTGCGATTTAGGAAAAGTTCACAAGTAAATTTTTGGATATTATTTCAAGCTAAAAAATTTTAATGACAAAACTTCATTTTATTGATAACCGCAGCTCACCTAAAATGTTGTTGAAATGAATTAAAAGTGACGTCACATTTTTGAAAGAAGAGAAGTTGAGACAGGAGGGAGAAAACAGCCAAAGATGCGTTACGAAAGAGGAAAAATACGTCGAGACTTGTCAACAGAAAAAAAATGGCCCAGTGTCGAAATTTAGATTCCATTGGAACTGAGCTGTACAAAAGCCACATTCGATTCGGATCACTCA
>JAQGBI010001035.1:0-11553 GCA_034698325.1 Sminthurinus elegans | reverse complement strand
TGAGAAGGATTTTTCTGAAAATTCAAAAAAACCATTTGCTGAAACAAACTGTACTCGTTTAAAATCCTGCCAAGAAGCTGTAAAACTCATCGCGCTGTTTCATCGAACTTGGCAAACCTGCCCAGTGGAATTGAATGATCTCATGCAAAACGAATTGAGCACCAATCCGTCCGCCATTTTGATTGTTCCGGACCAGGATTTTTCATACTACTGGTTCGCCTTTAAAGACATGATGAAGAACAACAAGTCCATGTTCCGATACTCCCACAACAAAATGGCTGCAATCAGCGATGACCCACTGACACGGGTTGAAAACTACGAAGTCTACGATGGATTTGATCGTCATTTTCCTTTTGCGATGACTGACAGAATGGCCAGACTCCTTCAATCCGGAATCCTGGGTTTGTGGATCAAGTGGGAAAATATTCGATATGGCCCGCCAAATGATTTGAATTTAAATTCAATAGCAAAAAAAGATGACGTCACTGAGATTTCTCCAGCATTTGGGCTGGACGTGAAAACCATGTGTAAAATCTCTCGACATCCAGAAAAGTGTGAAGACAGGTTAAAATTAAGACAAAATCGACGAAGAACCAAGAAAACATCATATTTCATGAATTTGGCCTTGGAGGACGTCCCGCTTTTCCTTCCACTTTCTTTCTATCATTCCGATGTTGATCTCGTCTTTTCTGTGTATTTGTACCTCATTCTTCTCCCTTTGGGATTATTTGTACTGGAATTTCTGTGGAGTTGCAGACCAAAATATCTGACTGTGGTTTACTATGTCAAAAAATGTGTTTCAGGTTCTTAAAGCGTCTCTGAATGGACAAATTTATCATCCCGAATGCCCGTAGCCCGCAATTAGCTTACACTGGCTGTGATTCAACGTTTTATTGCACTTGTGAATGTGAAAAGCATGGGCTGTCTACATTCACATTTTAGAGACCAGGTCGAAGGCCCTCGGGGCAAACCACCCTAAAACCCTCGACGTCCTCTTTAACTTGGCAGTTTTTGCTAATGATCTTGGTAAGCATGAAGAGGCCTTAGAACTCCTTGATGAAATTGTGGCAGGGCAAAGGGCCTCTCTTGACCTGGGCCCAACACACGAGGTCACACTCGCCACCATGGAATATCTGGCCCTTACCCTTATCTGGAAAAACTCGGAGATTGGAACTCGAAATTGCTCAATTTCAATTCGGTAAAGAATATTAATTTATTTTAATGCCGCCAGTGGCGTAGCCAGTACAAATTTTTTGGAAAGCCAGAGAACATTTTTGGTAGGCCTTCGGGAAAGTTGCACTGTAAATTTCTTAAAAAGTACACAAAAATCCTTCAATTAGGACATTTGAAAAATAAAATATGCTTCAGACGCGTCTCATCGATGGCACTTTTATGGATAATTTTGCTACAATTCAATGACATCAAATGAAGAAACAATTTTCTATTCTTACGTTTTGAATTCTTCAATTTGACTAAATTTGGACTTTGGATCGGGCTCAACACTCAAAATGACTGATTTTCTCAGTTTTCAAAGCATGAATTAACAATGGAAATTTTAAGTTGTTTTTGTAAGCTTGAAATTAGTTCCGTCTCAAATTGACTCATAAAAACAAACCTTAAAAATGTTTGTTTGAAAAATCAGTGGCCTTAAAAATTGATGTAAATTCAGAAAATTGACAAAACATTTGCACAACTAGCGAAAAAATTAAAAAGCAAAGTAAAGTGGACAATTTGCAGACAATTCAATGCGAAAATGATGGGTGAAAGAGGAAATTTGAACTCAATTTAGTTTTATGATTAAATAAAATTGATTGAGTTTTCGCATTGGACAAGTCAAAAACAAACTAATTCTGAGGTTTTTATTCGTCCTTTAAATTTTCATTCATTTAACTTTTATTTCGTTCACGTGGAAATCGTGATCAAACTACATTCTTTGCAATTTTGGTGTTTATTAATTGAAATGGGTAAAAATTACCAAAGTTCACTAAAATTTAAATGTGAATGACGAAGACGATGGAAAACCACTTGAAATTCCACATCAAAAATTATAATCATACTCAAAGTATTTTTTCTGTGCAGATGTAAATGCAAAAGTTGATGGATTTTTGATTTTTGATGTGGTTTCAATTTTGATTAGGGGTTTCTGCTGCGGATTTTCATCTCTGTTTTTGCATAGGAGTAATTCCATCCTTTCCACGACTCCCACCGGATGCCCTGTCCATATGTAACATTTTCTCCCTTCTCAAAATAAAGTCCATTTAAATTGGAATAACTGCAGGAGTTAAACTATTACGGAAAACAAAAAGAGTCGAATGGAATTAACAAGAGTTTTGAAAGTATTCAAAATGAGAATATTTGATGTCACTTTTTGCTCATGAATATTTTGAAACGGAGTTTGATTTGGAGTTTTGCTTTGCTTTGACTTTTAATTTATTTGTGAATAGTTTTATGCTAAATGAATTGTGTAAAACGTGGACTCACCCACCACCCGGCGCCACCACGATAATTGACACAATTTCCCCAAGAAGCATTATCATTGTCCTTGTCGATTGTCGAGAATCTACTTCCGTTGATTGACTGATATAATGCCATCGAGTCTTGTAATGTTGAATCTCCAGAAAATCCATCGATTGTCAATCGATAGAAATCTGAGGCGTCTGCAACGGAGAATCTCGAGTATTTGGCCCATTTTTTCTCACCTTGAAAATCCTCCAATTCGATTCTCAATTCCTGATCCCCGTTTTTCGTAAGAGCTCGAATATTCTTCAGTCCCAGCCAGAAATTCCCGTCCAAAGAGCCGAATCCTTCGACGTATTTGTTCCAATTTTGTTGGAATTCTTCTTTTGGCCCACTCGATCTTTTTTGAATGATTGTCCATCCGCCGCCATCAGTTTCAAAATCACAGAGAACCTCCAAACCCGCGCTGTTTCCGTGGGGAAAAATCCTTTGTTTTTGAGAACGGGGAGTTTGCAAAATTTGCATGGCGTCACTGCAATTTTGGAGCGACTTTGGATCTACAGCAAATGTAAAATTCACAAGCAAAAAAGGTGGATTAAAATTGCAGTTCCTGTATCCTGTAATACTTTGGCTTTCGGATTGCTAAATAAACAAGAGACATTTTGTGAATTGTTTACCAATTGGCTCTTGATCCTCATTTTCAGCGGGTGCTCTTTTAAACTCCAATGAAATATTACTTTCAAGTTGATCAATATTTTGACTCAAAGATTCAAATTGTTGTTTTAATTCTACTTGGGATTTTTTCAGCTCTCGATTTAGATTTTTAAGAGCTTCAATTTGCTGCAAAAACAAGAAGAATTTTGGACAGTCTGCTTCATGTGAATTTCGATTTGAAATATTTAAAAATTTGATATTAATTCAAAAGATTTTAAAATAAAAATATTGTACCTTGTCAATTTTTGTCCGGTTTGAAAGCGCCTGGATTTGAATTTGAGTCGCGCGAAGTTTTTCCTCTGCTGAGTTTTTCCACTTTTCAATTCCACCCAATTTCAATTTCATCTCGTCCACGATTTTTCCAGTTTCATGCGTTTGATTCACCGCAGCTGAAAAATCTCCAGCTGAAGATGACGATGGCGATGACAATTTTGACGTCCGGTTCATGACAAAGACAACGAGAACAAAGTTCAGGAGCAGAAGACAAAGAACTAAAATCCCACCAATCTGAAATGCGAATAAAAAAGTACACAAATTCAATATTCAAAAGTACAAAATTATTTTTTATTTGTGAAACTCTCGAGTAGTTCAAATAAATTCCAATTGGAAATTTGAAGGCACTCCAACTCACTTTTACTCGTTTGTTGTTCATTTCTCGCTTTTCGTTTTCAGCTTCAGCTTTTGATTCCAAACTAAATTGTTGTACGGAATCCTCCATATTTTCTCAAGCCGTTTTCATGTGAATTAAATTGCAGATTGAGATTTTATGAGACTTAAAACTTGAGAAATTCCCAGTTAAAACAAGACAGAAGACAAAATAGCAATAGCAAAATCTGCAATGAATAATGAATAACACAGGCGAAATAAGGAATGAGAAATCAAGGGGGAGTTTTTTTTGTGTGTCCTTTCTCAAATCATGACTCATTTCCTTTAAATATGACAAAATACTCAAGTCTCTTGTTCAACTTCAAGATGATGAAAGAAGAGCCGAGTTGAAAAACAGGAAGCTTGTCTCGATAAGAGAAATAAGTAAAATAATAAACAAGAGTAAAAGATGCAGAATTCTATAGTCGCTTTCAAAAGACAGAAAACAAGGGATTTTAGAAAAGCACCACGTTTTCAGTTTTAGAGCCTTCGTAACTTTACAGTTGCACCAATGAGCAGAGGTAAATTAAAAGCCCACCAACCCAGTACCGGTTTTAGGGCGAAGCAACCCAAGCAACCGCTTTGGACGCCAAGGAGATAGGGGCACCAAAATTGACAAAAAAGGGCACCAAATCGATAAAAGAGGGGTGCCAAAAAACGATGAAAGGGGCGCAAAAAAGGAAACGAGGCGCCAAAAACGAAATAACGAGTGCCAAAAGGAGAAAAGGGGGCGCAAAGCGAAAAATTGGCCAAAATTTGAAAACATGAGGCTCAAGATCGGGTAAAAGGGGCCAAAAAAATCAACAAAAGGGGCGTCAAAATTGAAAAAAAGTTGGGTGCCATTTTGGGTGCTTCGGGCGCCAGCAGCTTTTGCTTCGAGTTTTTGGGGCGCCAAAATCCAAAGACCGGCACTCCACCGACCCACCGAACGCCGTGATATTTGCCATATTTGCAATATATCTCAATTTTGCTCAGAATTTATGCACTTGTTTTATTTGTATGTCCGTCTAAATTATACTCTCATTCCGAATTCCGAGTACTTCTTTTTTGTCTTTTAATAGCTCTTTTGTTTTTGTAGAAAAGGGAAAGGGAATGGGAATGGGAATGTCTCCAGCAATGTTCCCTGATTCAAACTTTTTACTTTTTTCTCGTTGCTCGTGGCTTCAAAACAAAAGAGTTGTGTGCTGTGCAAATGTGTCTAGTTTCTAGTGTCTAATCATTTCAGCCTGTGAATGTGGATTCAAAGGAGCAGGAGAAACCCAGTTTAATAATTGCACATCTCTAAATTCACAGTGGCCAACAGTAAAATTAATTATATATGTGCACGCACAAACAAACCAACAGAGATACGCATTAAAATCCACACAACGCAATGCAACACGCGTTTCTGTTTCATTGACGCTCGCTTAAATGATTAAGCGTATAAACAGACAAAGGGACAAACGGATGAAATGACAAGGTTGAATCATTTACAACAAAAGCTCAGCTCTGCTCCGTTTTATTGGGCAATTTAATGCATTAAAAAATTCCTCTGGTCAATTTTTTGAAATTTTGAAATGTGTTCAAAATACACTACACGAAACACAAAACAAAAACAGTTGTTTGATTCTAGTCCGTGGATTTTCAAGTCAACAAGTATTTATTTTTTATTTATTTTTAGTTAGTTTATTTCGATTTCTGATTCTGAAAGAATATTTCAAATTTGTCGTTTCATTTTTTGTGCATTTTCAGCCAACATTCTTACAATAGCTGAAGAAGAAAAAAGAACTTGGATCTAAATGTTAAATGTAAAACATGAGTGCAAAAATCTACACATTTCTGGTGGTTTCATTTCTCTTCCGTGGGATTTTTGCAGGTATAAAATTGACAATTGACAATTGGCAACCATTTTAAAAATATTGCATTTATTTTTTTAAATAAAAAGTAAAAAGTTGCAGTAATTTCAAATGTGTAGTGTAAAGTCTAAAATTGTAAAATGTGTGAAATTTTAGCTCCCTTTCATTTCGGAGTTCAAGAGCCGGTGGATCCGTTTGTGGGTCGTCATGGTTTCCTTCAGAATCTCCATGAAGCCCTCACACGAAAAGTTGTGGAGAAAAATGTTGAATATTCTTCCATCACCTTTTTGACGGGTCGCGGCGGGATTGGAAAAACGGAGACGACCCGAAAATACATTGAGATTTATGCCCACGCCTTTGACAATGTGATTTGGATCGAGGCTGAAAATGAACTCGCAGTGGAAAATTCATTCCGCGCCCTTGCACAAAGTGTTTTTATTGCTGATGGTAATCAAGTGAAAATTGAATTGGAGTCAACCGACAGCCAATTTGAATCCGGAAATCAAAGCCAAAAGACAAACAAAGACGACAACATTCCAGAGTCAAAAAGTCAAAGTCAAAGTAAAAGTCAAAATAAAATGACGGATGAAACAGTTCAAAAGATTTACAAAACTCTCGGGCGAGGGAACCGACGAACCTTGATGATATTTGACAACGTGGATAAAATACCGTTCAAGTTTTTTCCCAGTGACCTGAACGAAAACTCGAACGAACCATCAAATTCTGAACTGGTCCCTTTGTCAATCCTCTTCATACGAAAGAATGGTCAAAGTTCACGCGGCAAACGGAAGCAGCAAATGGAGGTTGTCAAGTGGCTGTCGCTGGACTCTTTCACTGACCATGAAAACATCAACTACATTTTCCACTACCCGAATATGATGTTTAGTATGACCTCTGATGACCTACCCGAGGTCAAGGTCATTGAAAACACTCGTCTCTTGGGCCAACTTTTCAAACAAGCAGTGGCTTTCATGAGCATCCATTTCAAAAAGCATCCTGAAAAGGGGATTGAATACTACTTGAATTTGTTGTACAAAGAGGTCAAAAACAAAGATGGCGCCAAAAAATTGTTGTCATTGAATCCAATGTCATCAACAAAATTGGAACCACAATCAGCAGCTTTAAATCCAATATTTCTCACGTGGAGAATTACGAGAGGGAAGTTGTCTCAAGGATCTCTGGGCAATTTCACGGTACTGATAATGGACAGCCTTCCCTTTTTCCCGCCATCAAAAATGTCAGTTCCTTTTCTTTTCTCAATTTTATCTGGCGGGAAAGAGCCGTTTCGTGATCAACAAGATTTTCTCATCAAAAGTACAATAAATACTTTGCATCGCCACGCCATTGTCAACATTGACCAGGACCGAAGTGACCCTAAAGTTGACCCTAAAGTTGACCTCGACCTTGACATTGTTGATGGGACCTTGAGTATGCACAGAGAGCTGCAAAAGGCGATTCTCAAGGCTTTTAAGGAAGGAGAAAAGTCGACAACTACTACAAAGTTTATCGAGATTGTTTTTTGGCTCGTTGAAAAAAGTCAAGAGTTCCTTGACCAAATCATCGAGAAAAATGAAGATTTATCCTTGAACGAACTTTACAGTCTTGTTGCACTTTTAGACCGACTGGAATCGACGGCAGATGGTTCTGTAGACAAAGAAGTTGAAATTCAAACAATGCGAATTATCGCCCTCACCCGATTCAAAGTTGCCCTGAGATTCCAAAAATTGGCAAGTTTTGAGGGTGAAAGAAACTGTAGAAAATTACTAAACAATTCTTTGAACAAACTAAAACAAATTGAGCCCGAATCCGAGTCCGAGTCAATTCTAAAGGATTCAGGATTTCAAAAAAATATGATGAAACTGGTGCAAAGGACCTTTATTTCGAAAATCGGGTATGATGATGAGGGCGATGAAATAACGACAACGGTGAACCGTGCCCTGGCCCTGAAATCTCTCAAGCTTCAAGAAATAGTACTTGACATAGCAACAAAAGTGCTTGGAAATGAGCACCCTTTCCGTCTTGCGTGTTTAAATGGAAAAGCGGATGCCATGTGGCGAATCAAAAGTCCGCCATCTTTTCGAAAAAATGCCCTCGCCCTCTATCATCAAGTCTACGAGGCGTACAAAACGTTGTTTGGTAGCAAGAGCCAAGACGCTGTTCTGGCACTTTCCAAGCTAGCTGAAAAATATCACAACTTTGGTGACCTCACCAAGAGCCATGAACTCTATTCCCAAGTTGTTGACCTAGCAAAGGAGGTTTTTGGACCTACACACCCTCTTACAATTGCCACTACGCACAACTTTGCTGCAAACTTGGGGAAAATGGGCAAAAGTGATGAAGCCCTCAAAATTTCACAAGCACTGCAAGAAGCTCAACAAGCAAAGTCAAAAGTGTGGAAAGTAGCAGACAATGTTGTTTTTACAGAAGCACAGAAAGCTCAATTCAGTCTTTATAATGAGACAAGAAATGTTGAAAAAGACATGGAAATGTCAAATCTCCACAACTTGGCAAACAATCATGTGAGTTTAAAACAACCTTTGAAGGCCTATAAAATTTGGGAGGGATTGTTCAATGAAGATTTGAAAAGGTGGGGACCTGATGACCTCCGGACCGTGAATCATGAATCTGAATTGGCCAGAATACTTTTCGAGATAAAAGATTACGCAAAAGCAATGAAAATGCAACTCCATGTCCTTGAAATAAGGGAAAAAATTTTGGGTAAGGTTTTCGGCCTATCGATTTGTTTTCTGACCTCTAGGACCTTTATCATTTTGACCTTCTTGGGACCTTTTACTATTTTGACCTCTTTTGACCTTTTACCATTTTGACCTCTTTTGACCTTTTACCATTTTGACCTCTTTTGACCTTTTACCATTTTGACCTTTTTGGGACCTTTTACCATTTTGACTGCTCACAATTTTAGCATTTTGACCTTGAATAAACTGAAACTAGATGCTTTCATTCCTGTTTTTTATTTGATTGATCTACAGGTCCACATCACAGCTCCACAATGGACACAAAATTTGACCTTGCCAATCTCTACCACGAGCAACGCAATTACGACAAGGCCCTTGACTTCTACACGATTGTCTACGACTTTCGTAATAAAACTCTGGGTGAAGAGAACGAGTACACTCTTGCGACCCTTAAAAAACTCGCGGATGTCCACTCCAACCTGAACAATGAAGAAACAGCATATCAAATGAAAAGGCAGATTTATACCATCAAAAAGAAATTATTTGGTGAAGGCGCTCTTGAAACCATGAATGCCTTGAGTGAACTGGCAACGGCTACAGATTTAATGGAGGAAAATACTCAAGAGACGACGGGAAAAGCCCTAAAAATGTATAAAAAAGTTTACAATGTAAAGAAAAAGTTACTTGGCGCTACTCACGATGAGACATTGGCCGCCCTCTTCCTCCTCACAAATGTCCAAGCTCACCAGGGTGAACACGAGAAAGCAATACAACAACTAGAGGCTGCCTATGAATTTCTACTCAAAAGTCCAGAGCATGGGCCTGAAAGCATACTTACCGGAGCCACGCTGCATGCAATGAGTCATGTTCGTCAATTGCAGGGAAAAAATGGAGCCGCCCTTAAACTTGATCTCAAGGCCCTTGAAATCCACCGAACGTCCTTGGGCCCAGAACACGCCAATACAATCAGAATACTAGAAAATATTGCTTCCACTTACTACCATCGGGAAAATTATGATGAGGCCCTTAAATACTACGAGGAAGCCCATTCTACCATTTCAAAATTGTATGGCCCCGAAAACCCCAAAACCCTGGAAATCTACGAGTACATTGGCGCCATCTCCTTGAAGCTAAAGGACTATGAAAAAGCATGGGTTATCTACAATCACATTTTAGAGACCAGGTCAAATAGCTTTGGGGAAAAACACCCTAAAACCCTCGAAGCCCTCTTTAACTTGGCCGTTTTTGCTAATGATCTTGGTAGAAATGAAGAGGCCTTAGAATTCCTTGATGAAGTTGTGGCAGGGCAAACGGCCTCTCTTGACCTCGGCCCATCACACGAGGTTACACTCACCACCAAGGAATATCTGGCCCTCACCTACACAAAAATGGGAAACTTTAAAAAAGCCCTAAAAACCTTACAAGGGGTTTATGAGGGGCGAAGGGCCAATGTGGGCGAAGATTATAGAAACACATTGGGCACCCTCCAAAATATGGCGATTTGTAACTTCAACCTGGACAATGTAGACAAAGCTGTTCATCTCATCACTCAAGTTTACAACACACGGGTCAAAAAGTTGGGGCCAGAACACCCAGACACAAAAAAGGCGCTCAAGTACAAAACCTCAATGGAGTCTAAATTGCCATAGAAACTAAAGACAGAAGATAGAACTATCAATTTTAAAGTACACATACAAATAATATTGTTAGTACAAATGATTCAAATTTGGAGATAAAACCAGACAAAATATCACGAGTGCACAGAAATTGTAGCATCAAAATTAAGAAATAAATTAATTACACTTGGAATTCAGCAGCTGCTTTTGGCACTTGGCTTTTGGATTTTATCTCTGGCTTTTATTTCAATGTAAAATCGCACGAGTTTTGAGTGTCAAGAGTCGATGAGACAGAAATAAATGAATAAATCAAATGACAGATGAGAAATGACCAATCATCAACAAATTATGTCACCATTACTTTTCAATGTATTCCACGTTTAATATTTTCTGGCTTCATTAGTTTTTACGACACATGATTTTTGAGACTATTTTCAAAGTAATGGAATTTTAAAAGTACTTGAAACGCCACTTGTTCAACGTTCAACATTTTTATTTTTGTGTTGAAATTATTTGCTTCGGCTGGATTTGCAGCTGCTTTTGCCATTTGACTCAACTGTCAATTTTATTTACGAGTCTGTGGATCATCAATCATCATTTGTGAATTTTATCACAAGTCAAAAACTATAAAAATAATTAACATTTGCAAATGAGATTATTTATTTGACAAAGAGAATTAATTACTTTTTGCGATTCTCGGGAAATCAATTTTGTAATTTTTAATTCCGCTTATCTTTGATAAACACTCGAGTTAAAATATTAATTTAATTGTTCAAAGTCAAAGTCAAAATCAGTTGGATTTAAATCCTCTGTGCGTTTAAATATAAATTTCCAGTTGTGACTCTTTTACTTTTAAAACAGGAATTTCTTTTGGCATCTTTTCTTTTGACAAATTAAATACAATTAAAATGACCAAATTAAAAATGAAGAATCAGTTCATTTTTTGGGTTGCCGTTTGGATTTTTCCATTTCTCGTTCAAGGTGAAATATTTTTACAAATTGTCATTTTGCTCATTTTTCCATGTTCAAAATATTTTAGTGTCAACTGATTTTTGTTTCTAGTGCGAGGACAAAATCCAAATGCGGCGGGTTCTGCTTGCGGCGGAGTTCTCGAGTTGAGCTCTGGCACTTTGGATTTTTCTCCAGTGGGTCAGGATTTTTGCATGTGGGTCATCAAACTTCCCGTGTCTTCTTACAATGTTCGATTTCAACTGACTCAAATCCCGCCGTCGAGTCAACTCAATCTTTATTCGCAAGAGGGCCACGTCGCGGGACAATTTTCTATTTTGCCGATTGCGTAAGTTAGAATCAATCTTTTATTTGATTTTTGTGACAGGGTCGAAGAATATTTTATTGTAAATTTGTAGGACGTTGACGAACGCGGATTTGCTAAACAGCACAACTGAAATTTCCGACTCGAATTTAATCGCCATTTGGACGCCATCTCGTGTCCAAAATGAGAAAGAGGATGGCGGCGCTCTTTTGTCTTTCAAATGGGACAGCGTCAAAGTTGAGCGTGGAAATGAAGGGCGAGATTTGGATTTGGTGGGCGGTGTCAATTACGTCGAAGCGGATGGAGGGCGATTTTCA
>JAQGBI010001034.1:0-11560 GCA_034698325.1 Sminthurinus elegans | reverse complement strand
TTTTCTAGTCAGCTTCGCATCCGGAGCCTAAAGCATTAATGCTTTTAAGGCGATATAAAATGGGCACGAAGTGACCATTTTTGACTTTATTGAACCTTCTTTTTATGGCTCATCATTATTATTACATACATTTTCCTCGCAAACCTGAATTCCAAAGACAGTCAAAGTGAAATGCCGACAAAGGACAAATTATACACCAAATACAAAAGTGCGTACTGCTGAATCTATTTACTGGTACTTTCTTTCTCTGCTGATTATCATTATCATTAAAATGTGCATAAAAACTGACGATTGACAATAGTAGAACAAAATGTAGAAATGGAAACACAAAATTTAAAAGTAAAAAAGGTGAAAGGAACAAAAAGGAAAAAAGGGAAAAGAATCTATGTATACATTTTAAAGAGGGCAAAAAGAGAACGAGCCATCGAGAGAGAAAGAGAAAGGGAAAAAAGGATACGGGAGGACGGGAAAATAAAGATTAGATGCAAATTGCACTAATGAAACCTTTTGAGTTTTGAGCTTCCTCTAATAGCTTATAAACTTGCCCTTGAAAAAGTATAGGGGATTTTTGACACTGTCATCTTTATCGCTTCTTCTGCTTTATTATATGAGGAAACATTTAGTTTGAAATGTAACATGTTTCAGACTACCGTTGGAACAAGTGAAAAGACATTTTGAACACGTAAATCCATACCATTTAAACTTGCTTAAAACTTGTTGATTTTACTTTTTAGTTAAAAACCTTTTTAAAAAGGTACTTTTTTAGTAGAAAAAATACTTGATATGCACAACGCATACCGAAAATACTTGTAGTTTTATTTATTTGTGTATTTTGATTCCATATATCGGTTTGATTGTTTGAGAACAAAGAACCGGAGGTTGGAGTGTGTTGCTGTCAGTATTTTCAACTGGAGTGTCAACAATGGTTTGGAGTTGATTGTTGTCACACGACATCCACGTGCCGCTAGCTTTGGCTCATTAAACAAGTGTATCAATCAGTATTATGTATTATAGTTTATCCCACAACAAATGAGCTTTTGTCAAGGGCCGTTTTCGTGTTCGTTTGACGTGTGGCTTGGCTTGAATTGGACTGGATTGGCTTGGTTTTGTTTGGTGTTCATGAGGCACGTGTTAACACTTGTCTACTTTTTATATGCCAAAGGGTGCTGTTTTCTCCACAAAATTACTACACACTGTATAATGTAAACAATACAGAAAATAAAAATCATGCAGAGCACAAGCCACATAAAAGAATGGGTGCATTGAATATATGATGCATCGAGTATTCAAACAGAATTCTGCACCTAATAATTATTTGTTGCTCAAATGAATATATCAGATCAGAGAGCAATATTCCGTATTCTGTGATTCATATAAGCTCCAACCAAGAATTATTTTTTCTTTTTTCCTAAAAAATTACATGGACCGTCTTTTTTAAGAGCAATTACGACTATCGCTCATATTTTTGCATTCATTTTTGAGGCTGTGGGAAAATAAAAATTAAGCGCAGGTTAACTGGATACTGAATACTGGATAATTATGGAGGTCATCAAATTAATATCAAATTGCATAGATTAAGGTTTAAAATAACGATAAAAGATGAATTAATGGGAATTTAAGGACGAGTTTCTTTTACTTTGTAATAGTTAATAATTATTTAGAGGAAACTTGTGTATTTATTAGTTATCAATTATGAGCTATGAATTGTGAACAAAAAGGTTCAAACTTCAAATTATCGAGTAAAAATAAGAGAGAAGCTTTACATTCTGCGTTTTGTATGCGTTTGTATTATAATTTATTTATTATGTATGTGCATGGATTGTGAATTATGAGCTGTGATTGTTGAAATTGTGATTGTCTGAGATAAATACTATGTACATTATCCATTGTACATTGACCATTGTACACAATACACGATGCACAATATATAAGCTTTGAGTAGTGTGATGATGATGATGAGATTTGTGATGGAGTGCAATATGTTTGCGTGGGCCTTTACTGTGTTGTGGATGGAAAATCCATGTGTAATATGTATAATAGAAATGTTGAATGTTGAATAGTTGCTGGTGAGGCAAGAGGGAGAATCTGGTAATATTGAATATTATTGGATGGTCAAAGTCAATTTGGCGTAAAATTTCCCTCCTGGTCCATTGAAAAAGTTATCCTGCTGAGTACTCGTCTCTCTCTTCTCTTCTCTATCTATTTTCTATTTCCCTTCTCCCTCTCCTTCTCTGTCTCTGTCTATTCTTTTGCTTCTTCTTCTATCTCTTTCCCTCTCTCTACACTCTACACTCTACGTTATGCATAGTCCATACTCTTGGCGATCAGTTTAGCCTCCATTTCTCTCCATCTCTTTGACCACTCACTCGGTGCTTCGATTCTTCGGGTCTTCTCTCAGTTCCAATTCCAGGATCAACTCAAGTTTCATATGCATCTATGTGTATTGTATATTGTGTATTGCACATGTATATATTGTGTAGTTTGTATGTATAAAGATTGTACAAGAGCAAGCTCGTATTCGTATTCGTATTCGTATTCGAATCCGATTCCGAGCTGCAGGTTTCAGTAGTTACACATGATAAATATAAAATAGTGAGTACATTGGATATTGTATTTGGATTTTGTATAGTCACCAGTCACCAACCCGACCAACCAACCAACCAGACACCAGGCAAACCAAACCAGCATGTGCTTACACATCATTGAGCTTCTCGAATGTTAATGCTCACGATCGGTGTCCACATCCACAGGCCATAGATACAGAATACGGAATACTGAATACTGAACGTAGAATACAGGATCCAACCACTCGCACTCTCAAACTATCTGTATCTTGTAGGACATGACTTGTATTTTCCTTCCAAATGCTCGTGTCTAGTTGAGTATGTAATGTAAAAATGGGATTCCAATTCGTATGCATGTATCTACTATATCTACTATAAGAGAAAAACTCACTTGACTCACTCCCCGCAGAAGGAAAGAAGGAAGGGAAGAAGGAGCGAGTTGGAATTGGAATTTCATGTCCATGTCCATGTTGATGTAGATATACAGTGTACAATGTACAGTGTACAAGGCAAAGGTTGTGGTTCTGATTGAAAAGACTCTGTATTCATGCAAGCACGATCCGATTCAGATTCCGATTCCAGCATCAAAAATTTGCCACTTGCCAACCTCACACCTGTCACTATAAACTGGGAAACTGGGGAGAAGTGGAAATAGAAAACCAAACCACGGCATTAGCACTGGCATGGTAGGGATTCAAACGTATCTATCTATATGCACGTACGGTGTACTTTGTACTTTGTGCATTTACTATACATAAATAAATACATATGCATAAGTATTATATGACACTGATATTCGGATTTAGTTATACAAACATGAATTGTGCTCTTCATTGCTCCGTCATCGCCACCATCACTCACACCTTGTGAATGTATTGTCAAAGTTAATACAGAGAACAGAATCATCTTCCTTTATTTACATACAACCACTGAGCTTCCAATTTATCTTCTGATACAGTAAGATTTGAGAATTGAGGAGACTGGAGCTTTGCATGAAGAATAATGTTGTACACTCTTCAAGTACAATGTGTTTGTGATCACTTGTCATGTACATTTAAAAATGGAGTACAAAGTACAACTGTTACTGTAAATGATCGTTCTTTGGTCTTTGGAAAATTATACATACCGTAAAAGACCAAATGCTAAGCCAGCTTCAAATAGTAATCCCCCCTATTTACTTCAGCATTACGTACATACTAAAGCTTCAAATGGTAGACCAGGTCTAGCATTTGGTCTTTTACGGTACTTTATAGATGTCATTTGTGGAGGAGATTTACACATTTTCAAATGAACTAGGAGAACTAGGATGAAACACAAGGTGATACATTTGGTATTTGCATTTGTAATCGTAGGAGGGAAACATGAAAAGGCTAGGTTAAGAGAGAGAGAAAAAAAAGAGACAAAGAAGATAGTAAATACTAATGTATGCAGAAGAGGGAGAAAAGGGAAGAAAAGAGTATAGGAAAGAAGCTTATTGCTCATTGTATGCACATGTAAATGTAAAAGTAAATGTAAAAGTAATGGAGTAGTGAGTAAGTATTGAGTATTTGAGTATTGAGTACCGTGCAGGATTACTTTTAGTTGAATTGGATTATCCAGTATCCAGAATAAGAGGAATAAGAGGATGGCTTGTTGCTTGTTCAATTGTATCGAGCTAATCATTCTGATGTTCATGTCATGCTGTAAATACTCTAGTATCTAGTACTTTGCCGAGAGTCCGGAGTCCCGACAAAATGAGATACCCTTTTACCAACCTTTATGCTTGATACTTGATACTTGACACATTAACAGTAGATATAATATAAGTATCTGCACATGGAATACGTGAAACATACATTATGAACACTGATCGTCTGTTTACTGCTTACTGTAAATTTCAGGATAGTTAAACACACATATTTTGTGTATACAGAGTTCAAATAGCATATTTTAACCCAACTCCAAATTCAGCCAATAAAATCCCATTTAAATCTAATTTTCTGGAATTATTTCAATTTGTGGTTCCATAAATCGTGCTCAAATACTAAATTTACTAAATGCTCATACTTTACTCTTCAAGACTGTTATATTTGAATTTCATGGATAGTTGTAAATTGTAGCAGGAATGAGAATGAACAAGAAGGAAGTTGCTCGTAGTTTTTTTTTATTCTTATCAAATTGTTAAATTTTGAATCCATCTGCAAGATGAGGACATTGATTGCATATTGATTACCCATGCAAAAGGACATGAACTTTAAATTATTAGACTTTTTTTTGAATCTTGAGACTTGAATCTTCAATTTTATTTTTTATTATTTGGACTCAGTCTTCATCTATCGACGATCAGTATAATTTTGAAAATTTAGGGAAATCACAGATACCAGATAACGGATTTTAGATGCATGAGCTGGATTCAATTATGCACAAATTACGAATTAGGAGTTATTACGAATCAGATTTGTAAAAGTTGGAAAATTGGAATTACACAATGAATTTTACCGTTTGCAATGACGTTTGTACATTGTATATTGTGTGTGTAGTGTAGGTATTTGATAAGATTCAAATTTCCAAAGTATGAAAAATGATGGAAGCTCCTGTATTAAATATTAAATTCATTGTGCCGTGAGATTTTTACATGACAATTTTATTTCATTCCCAATTCTGAATTCTGAATTCTGAATTCTGGATTCTGAATTCTGAATTCTGGATAACGCACAACTCATCATGCAAATTACTTTTTCAAGCCTCTCGATTCTTGCTGGTAGTTGCATCCATCTTCTAGCAATAATCCATATTTCATACTGATGAACGCATGTTGGAAGTACAAGAGAAATTGTCAAATACAAGTAAATTCCGATATCATTGCATAAATCATTTCATCATGATCATGATTGTGATTATCATGAGCATCATGTGAAATATTGTTGTGCTGTACTGTTGGGTGTGCTATGTGCTCTGTGCTACTTAAGGGGAAGAAAAGGAAGCAAGATTCAGTCGTATGGAAATAAATTTCCCCTGTGGAAAACTTACACACATGTACAATGTACATTGTACTCATGTGAGCGATTGAGAATTGAGAATTGAGAATCAACATAAGTACGAGTACGAGTACGAGAGTATTAAGTACGTATGAGATATGAGATATGAGCAAGTCATCCAACACATAAGTAGTAAAAAAAAAGAGAAGAAAAAGTATCAACTCACACATCACATGTGTGGTGTGTATGTGATCAAATCGGAGACACGGAGGATTCAGAAAAAAATGTGAAAGAAGAGAAGAGAAATAATGTATCTATCGTATCAGTCGATATGTGTGGAGAGTGGATGAGAGGGAGAGAGAATGAGAGAAAGCGAAATGAGACGAAAAAGATTGTGCCCTTCAGGGAGTTTTCTAATAGGCGTCTTGTATCACACATTCAACATTCATCATACATTCCCTACATCCACACACACACACACACACACACACACACACACACACACACACACACACTGCGTCTCCAAGGTATTCTATTTTCCATGCTCTCACTCTACTTTCTACAATGTATGTATCTACAATAATATGTGTGTGTGTCGTTGTGTTTCATTCTACTTATTTATCAATGTGTTCTCGCTGTATGTTTTTCCATCTTGGATTCTTCATTCTTGATTCTTGATCAAAATTGGTATTGTGGAGTTTGCCTCTCTTTGTACATTTTTGCACTCGATCCTAGCTTCTCAATTTCCTTCATTTGCATTTTCCGTACTCCATGAGCAATGTGCACTGTTCACCGTGGAATTTTTTTCTCTTCTTCTTACGGATCGTTTCTTGATTTTCTATTCTACATTATACATGTTTTGTACATTTTGTACGATGCACGATGTACGATGCAAGATGTGAGCAAAAGCATAAATTTTGAATTTCATATCGTTTTCTAATTAACTATTAATTATTGATTGTCGATTGGATTGGACTGGATTGGATTGGGAGAAGCTTAAAGTCTTGGTAAAAAGTAATATGTGTTTCAATTAATGTGATTCAGCTTTAAACTTTTGACTATTTTCTGTTGTCTACAGTAACGAAACCCTCAAATTCATCAACTCCGAGACTGTTTTTACTCAGAAATGTGGAAAATGGTTATCCATTATCCAGTGCTTTGTTTATAACAATGCACGTACCCATGTTTACGTATTTTGTATTTATTTCAATTCTTTTTGTGTTCTCTGTTCTCTAAAGTTGAGGGTTCTGTCTCTTTTTTCTCGTAATTTATGGACACCCTTCCAAAATACAAAATACAAAAGCATGTGTTCATTCAAAATTCTTGACAATTCACCATTCATAACACCAGTCCACAACACATACACACATTGAGAATTGAGATGTAAGTACAATTTACACTTGATACTGAATATAGAATTCTGGTACGGTGTAGCATGTAGCTTGTAGCTAGTGCAAATACACTAGCTGAAGCATTGAAAATTGTTCATTGTACATTGTACACCGGTCTGTTTTCTCCTCCTCCTCGTTCTCCTTTGTGTGTGTTGTGTCATCGCCTCATACAATTGTGTTTCCATTGTTGTCCTTTCCCTCTGTCTCGCCTCTCTTTTGTCCTCTGTGACAATAATGAGCCAGTGGCAAATATATTGTACTATATTGTACACTAAACACTAAACACGTGTGCTTTCAGTATTCAGTATTCAGCATGTTACATCTAGCATTGATACAATTGTTCTAGAAACTACAAACTTGCTCTTGTTTTTATTGCTGTATTTAAAATTCAGAACTCTATTAAAAATCAAATATTTCGTTCTTTCTTATTTTCTAGTGATAAATATTTACGAGTAAATATAAAAAATCAGGAAAAATTTTCACAACTAAGGGCCAGAAAAAAACAAGTATCTGTAATAAATATTTTAGCTTGAAACTTGTTTGTTTTAAAAATTGTACCACAAAAAACTAGAAGAAAAACATAGACAATATTTTTTATACATCTAAATCAACATTTCAAAAAAATGGAAGCAGTTTTTAAATTTCCAAGAGAAAGCGTAGTACCATTTTTTTTAAAAAAAAAAACAAGAAAATTCGTCAAGAGTGAAAGTTGTGTAGAGTGAGTCAAAGTCTGTACAGGAAGATCACTCACTCGTTTTCGTTTCTCTTTCCACTTGCATGAATATCTGTAATCTGTATTCTGTATTTTCATCAAAAGCAAGCTTGCTTTGACTCCTACATTCTACACACTACATAGTCTTTCAAACTCTTTCGTCTTCCCCTTGGTTTTTTCCTTTCTTCTTCTGCTAGAACTATTATTACTGTTACTTTTAGTTGCTCCCTGGTTTTTCCTTTTTACTTAATTTCCTGTAAAATACTTTGGTAGAAGAGGGAACGTATGCATTCAGTATTCAGTACTCGGAAAACAAACTATATGTTGCACGTGTACACAGTAAGTAAGCTACGAGCTGGAGTCTGATTTTAAGTATCTTTCATTCCTTCAACTTTCTCTTGTTTTTTCCCAGCTTCCTGTTTGCCAGCAGTCATTAGATGAAAAGTATGATATTTTCATGGGAAAAGACCATGCATTTATGAGATTCATCTTTAACCCCAAGGTTAACTTCCAAACTCCGAACCCAATGGCACAAAAACCTGTACTATGCAAATACTACACATATGAGCAAATATGATAATGGAAAACCTCAAAAATAAAAATGTAATCTACTTTTTATTTTTAATTGCAAATGAGCACCAAGGCATAAAAATTGAGACAAAAAAACACTAGACATTACACATGAAATCATCTCAAATCTCCAGCCTTAAGGCCAGGTTTGTTTCAGGTTTGTTCACATTTAAAATTCCTCAAATTTAATTTAAAGGTTCTCTAGATTCTAAATTGTACAACTAAGAAGATTTTCATTAAAACTAAACATTTTTATTTCAAGAAGGGTAACAAAAAGATAACGACTTTATTTCACATAAAATTCACATATGATTTTTAGCATTTTTGTAGCACAAGGATAAAACCTGTCTCATACAACATGCGTCATATATCCTGGGCATATCATATAATAATATACAGTCTTATGATAGTTTCAAAATTCTGAAATTTTGTCAAAGCTCTCTGTCTAGCTTAAATGTAAATACGTACATGTGTAACATGTATGTTGCAGTGATAGGAGAAATGAAACTATGTGTGGAAGAACTCGAGGGATACAAAATATACGAAGGACGAAGGAACGAGAAAACTATAGAGAAAGAGAGAGAGAGGAAAAAAATAAAACGGTAGAAAAACTTTTTATTTCATTCTGGATTCTAGGTTCTGGATTCTGGATGAGGAAACAAGAGGTTGGTCAGAGGAGTAGAGGTAGAGAGAAAGTGAGAGAAGGAAAGAGAGGAAGAATTTCTTAAAAGTATTACTCACTCATGAAGAGGAATAGGAGTGAAATGGGAGAAACGTGAAGGAAAGTTTTGCTCCTCTTAAGTAGAGATGTCTGTCGACTTTTTGAAAAGTAAAGAGAGGGACAAACTGATGGGAAATGGAAAGGGAATTCATCAGAGAGTTTTAGTAGATCCAACTTTCTCTCCCTGTCACTTGTTTGTACTCTGCAGTCTCTAGTCTCTAGTCTGTAGTGTGTAACACGTATTCCACGAAACATATATATTATCCCAATATCAACACAATGTGCATTGTACATTGTATACAAGGGAATACACTCTTCATTCTTCAGGGAGAGGAGAGGAATCTTCAGGTTGAAGGATATGCAATGTACAGAATATAGAATCTAGAATCTAGACCATGTATAGGCAAAGGTACAGAAAGTACAGAAAGTACAGAGTACAGACAAAGACAGGCAAAGGCTCACTCGGACACAACTTTTCTTGAATTAGCAGTTTGTTCCAAGTTCCGAGTTCCGAGTTGCAACTCATGAGAACGACTAACGACTAACGACCCGTAAAAGTTTCAGGGAAAAGAAGAATTATTAAGCTTCCTCTACTTTCTAAAATCTAAAATTACGTGTGCTTTTCATTATTCCCTGTTCTTCTGTATCTTGTATTCTTTTAAAATTCTTACTAAAGTTCAACAAAATAATTATTATCAAATGTCGAGTTTTAATCAGAGTATTTGCATTTACTTTTGATTTTTGTTATAAATAATGTTATGATGAGACCAAGGCATGAGCATCATAAATCATAATATATCATATATGTACACTTCATCGCAAATTGTAGACTGTAGATAGAAACAGAATTTTCAATAACCCAATTTGTTCTTCAATATTTTGTTGAGAGAGTAAAATCCTGAATACTTTATGCTACATGTTTCATATTATTATACTTACATGTATATAAATATTCCAGAGACCGTAATAGAAAGTGATGTGCATTCTACCATGTTGTTTTCCATATGCACCGACAAACGAGTTTTCACAGTGTACCTACCAACTACCAACTACACCTAGATACGAATGTGTGGAAAATATCAGTTGACGTTTCATTTTCTGATAAAAAGAAGACGAAAAAAAAATAATGCAGATGTTCTCCTTAACTGTAGATTTTCGGCTGTAGTATGTAGTTTGTATTTTGTAGATACATGTATATTTTTCATCTAAGTACTTTTCAGAGACATGAAATGGGTTTTTTTAAGATGACTTTTTTTTCTATTTGAGAAAAAAAAATTCTGAAAGGGCCGGATATTGAATTCAGTGAAGAAATTTGACGAAAACGAGATCGTTCCAGCTCTTTCAAGTCTTCTCTGTGTTTGTGTCTATGTTTGTATTTGTATTTGTGTCTGTGCCTGTGTAGGTCTTTTCTCAACAAGTTTGAGTTGATGTTTTCTCATGTTTTCCATCTTGTTGCTTTTTATTCTATACATACAGGTACAAGGTACATTGTACATCCTGCTTGTACTTTATACTTTATACTTGAGAGACGGCTTCTATAACAAGTATTTTACTCACAACAATAATGATAGTGTACATATGGTATGATGCTGATGACAGTAGTAGTACACTCTATATCTATAATATTTAGTCTCTGCATTTCTTTTCTTGTACACTTAAAAGAAGAGATTTTTCTCTGTTGTTTGTGTGTAAGTATACATAGAAAAAGCTCGTCGTTTTTGGTGATTGACAGGAAATGAGATAGCTCAAGACTCTAGACTCTATAGATTCTAGATTCTAGACTCTAGACTAAAACTCAAGATCGACTGCTACCTCCTGCCTGCCTTTTGGCTGAAGGACAACCGGAAAAAACTATTTTCTTCGTACTTTTTACAACTCTTACCCAAAAGTTATATACAACTTTCTCTCCTTTCTTCTCTGTTCTTCCATTAAAAGTGGATGTTGTAATGGGTTCATAGTATTTTAAGTAAAATATAAAACTAGTATCTAAAATATAAAATCTAAAATCTACTATTTGTTCAAGAAATGCTAGTCATAAAATATACATGATAAAAAAAGTGTTTTATTTTTATCTTCAAAATCCATGTCCATGTTTGTGTATGGATTTGCTTAAATTCTTTTACAATACAACATTATAATTTATAATGATTAATGACATTAAAAGTATGTAAATATAAAGGAAACACAATCGTATGATGGATTGGAAATGGTAAATGAAAGCTTCAAAAAGCATAGAAATGCATCAACGGCAGACAGAGAAAGGAAACGGCTAGAGGAAGAAAGTAAAAACTTTCTACGAATGCTTTCCGCTAGCTTCTGCCGGTTGCTTGGAAACTCTCGTCTTGATTTGGAATATGCGCTTTCCTCCCTTCTCTCTGATATGTAAAAAGATGTACAATATGTGAATATCACTCTTTTGAGTACGCTCATCCATGTAGCAGCATAAAACACAGATGCTTATATAACTTATATTGCTTCGTCTCTGCAAGCAAGTCAAGCCATGCGATGCAGAAAGTAAGGAGTATATAGTGAAACTTCCAGTATCCATCAGTATCCCGTACATGGCAACTTGAGGATGAAGAGAAATGAATGAATGAGCAACTCGAACCTCGAGTTCTCCACGTGAGGCTCCAGATTTGAGTTTT
>JAQGBI010001033.1:0-11560 GCA_034698325.1 Sminthurinus elegans | reverse complement strand
CCAAATTTGTCGATCCCTGTAGAATTGAATTTGTTCCCATTTTTCCCACCACCACAAAATTCCAGAACTCAACAAAATTTTAATTGGCTTTGCAATTAAATCAGGATTATTTTGCAATAATCCAACTTCGATTGAAAATCCATGAATTTCTTCAACATCTTTATCGTCTTTGTTTCCATTGTGAACGAATTTCATGTTGAGTTCTGGATGTTTTTTCATCTGGATTTTGAAATGATTCCAGTAAAAGGGAAAATCGTCAGCTGTAATCATGAAAACGGTTTTTGGTTGTCTCAGCTTACTACTGATGAGCTCTGGGACTTTTTTGGTGCATGTTATATTTTGACGAGCATTAATAAGCTCAAGGTTGTACAATTTTTGACACGACTCAAAATTCTGGCAACCAGAGTTTTCAAATGAGCGTTGCATCATCTGAAAAGAGCACAAAGTTTTGCAAGAAGACTTCAATTTGAAGTACATGTTAGGAATCCTTGATTCTAGGTACGACGGTTTTTCATTGTCAAAGTCCCAAAAATAATATACAGTCGTGTTGAAAACTGTTGTAGTTTCAACTACCGTCCATGGACATTTCAGGTCCATTTGAGTGTAGTAGACGAAGAAACTGCCATCTTTGAGGAAATCCATCGAGCTGTTCCATTTTGGATCACTTGAAAACGGAAAATCCAGTGTGTAGTCACTTTTTATGATCCCGCGATATCCATTCACCAAAATCAGGCTCATCATCAACCAAACGCCCAAAATCATGCAAATCGCTCTCTTCAACAACTTTTTGATAAAGTTTTGGTGTATCTGGTGGATTTGGATTCCTGGAGGAATTTCTTGATCAGATTGTTCCAGCAAAATCCTCAGGATCCATAAAACGAGTTCTGACAGTATCTTCCAGACCACTTTTATTTTTGAACAAGATTTCTTTTGACTTTTGATGAAAACTAGAGTAAGAATGAAGACAACGATGATAGTGGTTGCCATGGAAACGAAGAGGAGTGTCCAAACTTCCTTTTGAAACGGCGTCGTGTAGATCTGAAGTCCACTTTTTGTTTGATACACGCCCTCACTCGTGACGAATTTGTAACTGGTGCGTCCAGTCCAATTATTAACCAAAGTTTCTTCGTTTTGAATAGCAGCTTTAAATTGTTCCACAACTACTCTGAATTTTCTAGACGCCCAGTTGTAGCTGCGTTCTTCGTACTTCCAAGTGTCATTCATGACCGAGTTGAAAAAACTTTCCACGGCAATTGTTGATTTTACAGGATGGACTCTTTGAGATGGAGTGGAAAATCTAGACGATTTTGATGAAATTGTAGTTTCCGAGTTTTTCGAAATTTTGATCGTCACGTCTTTGGAGTAACATGAAGATTTTTCAGCGGTCGAGTTTCTGGAACATTGTCTTTCCATCTCTGGTTTTCCGTTAAAGATGGTCAAATGATTAGCAAGCCATAAATAAGAAATTTGCAATTCCTTTTTCGTAATAGTACTTTCACTATTTTTTTGGTCCCTACTGGAAATCACGATAATCATTAAAGGAAATAGACCAAGATTAGCTTTGAAAATAAATTTCGAGAAAGCAGTTTCTTTGAAATCAAACTGCTTTGGATTGAACAGAGTTTCCCAAAAAACAAGTGTGAATTTTACTGCAGTATAAACTGGGCGTGATTTTGAACACTTATTATTTTGAATCGCAAAGCGGCAAAATTCCTCTTGTCTGTAGAATCGATCCAAGTTTACTCGCATGTAAGGGATTTCAGCGCCGACTAGATTCTCGTTTTCTTTGGTGGCGATTGGAATTCTTAAAGGCCAGTAAAACATGTAAATGAAACAAAAGGAGTATTTGGTTCGGGCTGTTAAACTCAGACCATCACCCAGTCGATTCCTATATTTTTTATCATGTTGAGAATCACCGTCTTTCAAAAGAAGAGGGAACATGAAATTTTGTAGAATTTTCCCTTGGTTTTGCTCTAAACCGATTTGAGTTGCAAACTCTGAATGACTTTCTTTTTGGTTATTAATTCTCAATACGTTTTCAACCAGGTAAATCCAGCACCTAGTTTCCGCCACGTCATTGAGAATCGAGGTCAAATCGACGTTTTGGAGGAATTTCGATGGTATTGGTGACGTCAATGAAACTTTAGCGGTTTGTGCCAAAATCAATGAATTTTTTGACATTAGAATCCCGAGAACAAAATTTAATGTTCCCAGGGCTACAAAATAGTTTGCCATTTTATCCAAAGGAAAAACTAAATACAAATGTATTTTTGTAGCTCACAATTTTTAAGTTCGAGTCGACTTGAAGTGTAATTTCTTTTTGTTGAGTTTATAAAATTGAGTGCTGTCGTTATTTAATAGTTTTCAAAATTCGAAAGTCCTTGTGTTTAAAAATCGAAATTGACAAGTGTTTTGCACTTTGCCCAAAAGTCTCAAGATGCAATTTGGAAACCAGTGGAAAATTTTAAGTAGTGCAGATGTACAAATATATTACGATTCAGTCAGTGAATTTTTGTATAAAAGTTCTAGACCGTCTAAAAGTTAAACATGAATTTTACTATTTCATTTATTATCAGGAAAACAAGTATTTACAAAATGTACAATAAAGTTCAAAGAAGAGAGGAACAAAATCTGATTTTAGACTTTTCTTGAAAAACCTAGAAATTAAAGATTGAAAATGTGAGGATGATTTCTTTTTTGATGTTCCTTTAGAAGGGTTGACCATTTAGTTCTAAACTCACATCCGTTTTCCTTACAAATGTACGGCTCTTCCTTAGTGTGAGTTCTCGTGTGAGTCGTCAAGTGGGATTTCTGTTTAGTTTTGTAGTCACACAGCCCACACTCAAACTTCTTCGCCTCATGAAAATTCCTGTGATGCTGTGTAAGTCTGGATTGGGTAAGAGTCCTGTATTCGCAATCCGGAAAAGGACAAGAGTATTTTTTCTCCCCCTTGTGAATCAAAAGATGTAACTTTAAAGAGTGTTTTGTCTTGGTTGCGTAGTCGCACTGCGGCTCTGTGCATTTGAATGGGCGTAGGTCGAAATGTACAGTTTTTAAGTGGGATTCAACATCAGATTTTGTTTTGGCTCTGTACGGACAAAGTTCACATTTGTACGGGCGTTCCTCGCTATGCGTTTTCTGATGAGCAGAAAGGTTATTGTTGGATTTGAAACGGGATTCACAGGATTCAAATGAACAGGCAAAAGGCTTTTCATCAGAATGGACAGCTTTGTGCATTTTAATTTCTGTTTTTGTCTTGGCTTCATAATTGCAATTGGGCTCGTCACACTTGAACAATTTTTCCAGGGTGTGTCGTCTGATGTGAGAGGAGAGATCTCCTTTACAGTTTGTGGAAAATTTGCAAATTGGACACGGAAATGATGGTCGTTCTTCGCCCTCTTTCGGCTCATGAGTGAGTCGATGTCGTTTGAGATGGGCAAGCTGGGCCGTTGAATATTTACAAGTTTCCTCTGGGCATTTGTACGGTTTTTCTTTTGTGTGGGTTCTCGTATGAACCAGAAGAGCACCAGAAGTTGCCGAGGCATAAGAACAGGATCCAAATGGGCACAAGTGCTGTTTTTCGTCGGTGTGAAGTCGTCGAGTGTGATGAACGAGACTTTGTTTGTAACGAGTGGAATAACTGCAGTCCGGATGAGAGCACAAGAAGGATTTTTCATCAGAATGGATTTTGGAATGGCAGTTGAGTGTTGGTCTGTCTTTCGCAGCGTAGTTGCATCCAGAATGTGAACAGGGAAAAGGTCGCGAGACACCAGAGTCGGATCGAAGGAGATGGACATTTTTCAAATGTTTTTTCAAGCAGTGTTTCCATTTTGACTTGAAGGGGCACTCGGGGCATTTGAGTGACTTTGTCAAAGAGTGAGTCTTTATGTGCTCATTGTAATAACGGAGGATTTGTGTTGAATAACCGCAGATGGCGCATTTGTGCAAAGTCCGATTTTTTTGGCCACTGCCCTTAGTTTCCATGTTCATTTTTCTAGTGGCAGGACAAAATAGGGCCAAAATAAATTCTGCAAATGAGTTGATAGTCAAAACCTAGCAACTTTCGCAATTCCAAAAGAAACAGGCAAAGCTTGAATAAATAATGTCAAAAAAATAACTCAAGAGGACAAAAAATAATATTCCTTACCTTTGAATTTTGTCTTGATGTGTTTTAATTTAAACTTACTCGGCTTTTTTTCTGGGAGCCCGGAGAACTCGGTTGCGTTTGCGTTGCCTCTTCAACTTTACAGTAAAAGAAATATTCCACATTCTGCGTTCGGGACAAAACGAAGGTTGTACAGAGAGAAGGAGGATTTATATTCGTAAAACTAGAGAAGGGAATTTTTGGAAGGAACAAAAATCATCCATCAGGATTAGTGACATTCCGGCTCAAAATAGCTTGTCTTGTTCTATTGAAAACAGAAGAACAAATATCAAGTTGAATTTTGTATTATTTTTGCTATTTATGATGTTTGTATTTCGAGAAATAAAGAAGAGGCTCCAGACTCCAGACTTCAGACAAAAGCTCTGTTTTTTCACGCTGTGAATAGAAAAAACACGACACATAGAGTAAAACAGGGACTGAAAATGGAAAGGAAATTCCTGGAAATTGGAATTTAGACTCGGGGATTTATGAAACTAAGACGAACACCAAAGTGAAGGAAAAGGGATGAATGCCTAATCGTCCTCTTCATTTTTATAGTCAACTAAACCAAACGTTAGCATTTGTCTACTTGCAAAGTCGTTCAAAGGATAAGTGTGGAATTTTGAGGTTGGGAAATATGATAATACGATAATTTCAATGAATTATTCGAGCTGACACCAAAGTAGAGTGGAGGTAGTTGGGAAAAATATGTAATGTTTTTAACGGCGTCGAAATTGCTCACATTTACTTATATGACTTCATGTGTGAATGATTTGGTTTGTATTTTGTACGTGTATAAATATAAAAGTTAATATTTTGATCCAAAGCAACAAAAATTGTAAATGCTTTAACGCCGCTTACATTTTTACAATCAGTTGGTAAAACTTCTTGTTGCAGATAAATAGGTTTCTTTGAGCCATTTGTAGCATCAAATCTATTTGTGAATGCAAAACGTGAAATTTTCAATTAACTATCATATTTATCGTATTCTGTATCTGTTCACATGGCAACAGTAACAATGCATTTTATGTACAATTGTAAACAAATGAGATTTATGCGGTAAAATAAACAACTTCAACAACCTCAAAATTGAACTTTGCTTTCAACATTTTACTAAATAGCGTATCAAAAATCGGAATTAGAATAATCGATCATCGTCATTAGTACAAAAGTTTTTAATATTGACAAAAGATGGAAAATAATAATGGAAGAGATTCGAATGTGGCTCCACCGTCCTATTGGACTCTAGTGGAAAAGAAAAAGACTGTCGCCTCTGCTTCTGCTTCTGCTTCTGCACGTTCAAATTCAAATTCAATTCAACCACCCGCAATTCACATTCAAAATCAGTTACCTCATGGCGCAATCTGTCAAAACTCTGCAGTAATCTCACCACCTTCATCCCCTATGCCTTTGCCAGCTCCAGTTTTTCTGCCTGTGGAGAATTACATGCCTTTAAATCAACTTGAGAATGTTTTGGCTCATCATCAACAATTTACATTCTTCTCTGGGAAAATAAGTAAATTCAAAAACTCAACAAAACCTTTCAGCTACAGATTTTGAAACGATCTGAAAACCTTTAATTTGAACTAAATTCATTTTTGCTTGTTTTAAGGCTGCCGAGCTCGACTGATGACAGTTCAAATTCGAGTTGAAGATTCGAGTCGCCCTCTTTTATCTATTTTGACAACTCCAAATGGCGGACTTTGTCGTTTGGAGAAAACTGATGACAATGCGATTGGAGCAACTTTCAAAGTCTTTGACGCATGTGGAAAACTCTTGCTTAGTGGAAAAGGAAATGGACAAGTAAATCAAAACGCAGTATTCTTAAAAACTAAAATAGAAGTTACTGTCTTCACAATTTTGCTTACAATTTCTGTAATATTCTTTGTCTTTTTCAGTCAATTGCAGTTTATTGTGGAGATGATATTCTTGGCCTGATCTCTGAAATTAATCTCTGCAGCTCAACTTTGACGGTGCGAAATGTTTTGGGCGAGATTTGTCTTCAAGTAGTTAAAGCTCCCGAGTCAACCTCAGTGTGTTGCGGCTCATCCTGGGCCATTTTCAACATTGTGAATGACAAAGGGCAAGTTCTCGCAAGGATGATGAAGACAAAATCCCGTGGAGTTGGAATCATCGATCGAAATCGAAGTCAAATTGACTTGGTTTTTGATTCAAATTGGAATTCGAGGTTGAATTCCTATTCGGATTTGGACGTGCAAACAAAAACTCTTATTTTGATGGCAGCGCATTTGACCTACGTTCGACAATTTGCAGAGACACCTTGTGGAAAAATGGGGTATCGAGGATATTTTTTCTCAGTGATTCTTCTCACCCTGATTTTAAGTGTTCTTTTGCCACTCGTCATTTTCCGGATATTTTTTGTCTGATATTCAAGAATGTTAAACTAGGACAAGAAAAAGATGCAGCTTTTTAATAGCGACGGAATTGTATTACTGTTTTGTTCAACTAAAACGCCGTCCAAATAAACTACTCACATTTCGCACCTTCTTTCAAACATTAGATATACAACAGTTCTGGTTTGTGTTTACTCTTCGTTCTGATCTTTTTTCGGTAATGAGTTCAATTTGTACTACGCTTTTATGTTTATCAAGAGGCTTTACCTGAATCAGCTGTTAGACCAAAATTGTTTCCCCGCTTTCTGTTTTCATAAACGGCGTTGAAATTCGACAGTATATTATTTTATATTTTATCGAATTCAAAAGTAAACATTTTTGTAACATTTTAATCGACTCAATCCTAAATTCAATCGTCTTTTAATGGTGAAGTGTTTTTTGTTCGGCTATATAACTAAACTTTGTTTTTGCTCAAGTAATTCAACAGGTGACTCATCAATTAGAACAAATAGTGATTTTTCACCTGTCGAATCCAGAAAACGTGGCGTACCTTAAACGCTTTACTTTTCTGAGCGGCGTTGAAATCTTTCATGAACAAAATTAATTATCACGCTTTTTATTTAACGCATAAGCCCCTGATTTATTTTTCGGCTCATGAATTTTTATTTTACGGCTTTATCCAAATCTGGACTGTGTTTTGTGTAATTTGCTTTCCCACATCTAATGAAATTTTTGTAGGTGCAAATGCAGCCTACAGGCATTTATTTCCCTTAGTCAAGTTTGGGTAAGTTATTTCGAATGCTCGATTGAGCCAATAGTAAAATGTCATTCTTATGACATTAGCCTTTGCCTTAACGATGTATATTGGCTCGGCCCTGTATCCAGACCCACACAAAATTGCTAATCGCATTTCCAATCGAACCTTTGTACCTATTTTTGCCAAAAATTAGACAGTTCGAAATTTGAGGATAATCTCATCATTTTGCCTAATTGACGAGCTGAAGGAAAATTAAATTATTTACAAAAATTTTGCCAAAGTACATCGTATTTTTCCAATTTGTTTAAATGTGTATGACAACTTTTTTCATGTAATATTTTACCATGTGAATTAAACTGTGACATAATTTTCAAACCTACACAAAAACACGCAAAAACATGTGGGCGATGAAAGACAAAAACTGCGTGTAGCATTGTTACGCAACTCGCAAATTTGTTCCAATTCGAATTCCAACTTTTCCAAGGTCCACAATTTTGCAATGAAACTCCAAACTAGAATTATAAAGAAACTTGCCGTTTTTTAGACAGCGCAGTTGAAAAGGGAATTTACTTTTCTTTGTTTCACTTGAACATGGTCAATTACCATTCTCGTTCTCCCAATAGTCATGGACGTCGGCGTGTGCATCGGGACGGAAGTTCCAAAGTTTGTTGCATGAGTTGTGTCATTAAACCACAAAGGCGTGTTTAAAACGAGAATGATGCCCGAATGCAACACGCTCAACATTGAACATTCTTGATCAGCTGTTGCTGTTGAATACAAATAAAACTCCATAAAACTTAACCTCAAGCTTGAATCATGACAAAATTGTATTTTTTAGGCCTGCTTTTTGTTTTCGCCCATTTTTTGTCCATTTTCGCAGAAAACCGTCAGAAACCCGAACTGCTTTTCAAAAACATTGAGAACTGGATCGAACAATTTTCCAACTGTTCGATTCATATTATTGAAACAACTGACACTGATAATCTACCCATTAAAAACCTAGTTGAAGAAACTTCTTCTCTTTTCAATATTCAGTTTAAACATCCGCTCAAACTGAGTAATTTGAAAACCCGCCCCTTTCAAAACTACCCATTTATTGAAAATTTCATGGGCGAAAATGACAAGGACGACCAAAGGAAAAATATCACAATCACAAATGTGGAATTTTTCAAGGCAGTGCCGAAGAAAACCCATGCTTTTGAAAACTATTCATTTCATCCTTGTACAGCAACTTTGTTCCTCGACTTTGAAAGAGCCAAGTTCTTAGAAGCGTCCTTTTTCCTCTTTTTGTACATGAGCTCTTCAATGAGCTTTGACCCCAACAGCGAGAAACATGTTCACATTCTCCTTGATGAAAAGCAATTGAGCTCAACCGCACCCGGATTTCACACTTTTTATAAAAGTGAGGGCTACAACAATAATTTGGACTGGTCACGACTTCTTTTTCTCCTTTTTACCCCCAGCAAAAGCCCATTTTCAGATTTTGAACCCCACACTGTCGTCATGTACTGCTTCAGCTGTCAAGGAGTTTACCACGTCAAATACAGTGCAACACCACCTAGTGAAGATAAAAATACAGATAGAGGGCGCTCCATCCGCATCCGCCAGGTTGTCATCGAAATGAGGTCCATTTTAATGAAACAAGTAGGCTATTTGACCTCGGGAGAAACGACCGGTTTGACCTCATTCTCCAACCATTTGGACCCAGAAATTCAAAAGAGGTCAAAAATGTACAAAAGTAGCCCAGATCCAGTTGACATCATTTTCAATGAAATATTCCACAAAGTGAGTGATAACACGTTGGCGAGCTTCAACTTGACCAAAGATCAAAATGGCCACACTATTGCTGAGCAGGACAAACAGCCAAGGATTTCCTTCCGAGCTGTTTTAACCGCAATCCAGTTTGAGGAATTCGTCCCAGCCAGACGTGACTCCTTCAATTTTGTGACCTGTGCTAGAAAAACGGGGGAGTTTGACCTCTTCGTCTATGTCCATGCATTTGATGGGGAGTTGTGGCTGTGGATTGTGCTCACCAATTGCGTCCTTTGTTTTCTCCTGTCTCTACTAATTTTACATCACAGAGGGCAAAAATTGACTTTCGACTTAAAGAGGAGCAATTTTCGAGAAGTCATTGTGACCTTGGGCAGTCGAATGCTCAACGCGCTGATGATGTTCCTCACTGTGTTTTTAGAAGCTGGCGTCGTTTTTGATGACAAAGGCCTGAAAAATAAAACCGGTCATGGTCCAGGTCAAGGTCAACGCGTTTTTTGGAAAAATGACCTCCGGTCACATAGCCCTCCAAAATTCGAACTGCAAAGCATGCGGAGAAAACAGATGATCCGGTTAATCTGTGCGACGCTGATAATTCCCGCCATCATTTTCACCAGCTCGTACACCGGGATCCTGACGGCAGATGTCACTTCACCCTACAAAAAAATGACCTATGACACTTTCGAAGAATTGCAAGCGGACGGTTTTGACCTGTATGCGGCCCTCGCACCTGAATTGGAAATCATGAGAGCAAGCCCTTCGAAGTGGACCACGAGTATGAAACTAAAGCCGTGGAATACTCATACTCCAGTCTACAAATTATTATTCAATGACACAAAAATCCATAACTGGAAGTTGAATTTCTTTACGGGATTTGTCAAGCGCGTCTTCATCAAGTTTTGGAACAGGCGGTTAAGCCAAAATCCGCGAGAGGGAAAAGTTGGAACAACACTTAAAAGAGAAAAACAAGATCAGAAAATATTGAAAGTTTTGAAAATGCTGGAGGACTATCCTCGGGACTTCCCTAAAACAACGGTAGAGGGCATCATCAGCCACTGTTCTCAAAAGATGGCGCTGATTGACAGAAACACAAACCTGGACAAACTCGTCATCAGACTAGAGTCAAAAGGTTCGAGATTTGATTTTGAAAAGGGGACGGAATCCATTTTGGAGGAAGACGTTGGATGGTGGTTTTTCAAAGACTTTCTGGGTGGCGGCCTCTTGCGGAAATTCATTAAAAGAGGATTCATTGACTCTGGAATCCAGAATTGGCTGGAAAGATGGCAGGAGCCGAAAAAGGCAGAAACGGCTACTAATATAAAGAACGAAGCCGAATTCGAATTCCAAGGGAGACAAAAAACGTTGTCTCTGCAGTCAAATTTAATTCAAGGGCTTTTCGTCATCTTTTTCAGTTTGATTGGCTTGAGCCTTTTTATTTTCACCAGTGAGTTTCTCTTTAACACTTGTGGTCAAAGTTCTCAGCTGAATTTTGCTGAAAGGTTTTGTTTTTATCGATTCTCGGTCGATTTTGTTGTGCTTGCTGAGTCTGGCTGCATTCGCAATCTACAGAAATTTCTACAGCGGCAAAAGGATCGATTCCGCTAAATAGAATCTTGATGTAAATACGGCAAAATTAGAGTCCAACTCATAGGTTTTTGTAGCTCGGATATGTTTTTAATTTTAAGGGGTATCTTATAAAAGTTTACAATTCTTTTTGGTAAACTCATTTTTGTGCGTAAAAATAAATACATGGATAAAAACAAATGGTGGAAATGAATGATGATGGAAAAAAAATTGTGCTGAATTGTCGTCGTTGACTGAAATGACTTGATGAATTTCTGGGAAAAGGCAAAAAAAAAATAAAACTTGGACCACTTGTGAGTTTTTGAGGCTTCATTTTTCTTATTTTAAAGTCTCAAAACATATTGCTCCGTTTGTTGATTGTAAGATATTCAATTGCTTAACGCGGATAAAAACGGTGGTTGAATTGAGACTCTTTTATTTTAGAATGCTGAGGGGGAAACGAGATCATTGTCAAATAAACTGTCCTTCAAATGGGATCATATTGGTGTATGCTCTAATAATTTGAATGGCGTTGAAGTTAAGCATCACCAGCCTGAATCAGAAAGATTCGCATTTGCACCGTGGATTTACTTTAACGCCGCTTGCTATTTTTTGCAATGTTTGTAATATTCCCATGCAGAAGATAAATTATGCGAAGCGTGTTCGTACGTCACACACTGATCCAGATGATAAATAAAAACGCATTTGCAAACAGACAGTCCAAAAAAATTCAAAACCACATAATCTACCCCAAAAAATGTGAGGAATTCAATGAACGCAATTGTTTTAAATTTTTGAGCATCCCGTCACTCCGAAATCCGGGTATTTTTCGGTTTTTTATGCATAAAATCTATATAAAACCGTATAAACCCGAGATCTGTGTAGGATATGGTGAAGTTGATGACGGTGAATTCGAATCTGAGGTTCGTTTATCATAATTATGATCCCTTGACCCCGAATTCGGGTTTCCAA
>JAQGBI010001032.1:0-11561 GCA_034698325.1 Sminthurinus elegans | reverse complement strand
TGAACACTGAATACAGAAATTTGGCAGGGCTTCTCCTTTCCAGTTAATAAAACAGATGAAAAATGAAGGAGCACAACTTTTTGCAACATTTATTTTTGGCCGATTCACACATTTCAGTTTCAAAGTTGCACGCCACACGACTCGTCAATTGTGAATTGCTGAAGTGTCTCTGCGTCCATTTTTTAATTATGTACGAAACTCGAAGAGGTTTTCCTGGTCATAAAATCGTGACCTCGGGACTCGTGACGATCCGCGATTGACAGGCAAATTCACACTTGAACTTGAGATTTTAGCAATAAACACGAACGGCGAACGACTCATGAAGCTTTTATATTGAATATTGATTTACAGTTTGAATTTGAATTTGATGGACAACGGATGATCAATTTTAGCGGTATTAATTTTATTCTTGTTCTTTTCCAAGTTGAATTTTGATCGTGTTGGTCTTCGTCTTGCGTTGTGCATTCGTCATTCGTCGTTCATCCGTTGAGCTGAAAACTCTTTTATTTTATGCACGTCTTTGGACGTCCGTCTGCGGTCTGCGGTCAAGGAAAGCAAGAAAACATGGAAACTGAAACTGGATGCACATGGCCGATTGTCATATGGTGATTAGCTAATTAGCTTTTTTCGTAGCTTTGATATGAAAAAAAGAACAGCTTCGGCTTCGGCATCGGGGAAAAGCGTAATTTCTTAGAACAAAAGAACAAAAAATAGAATGGCGTGAAATATTTAGGATTTAGACACGGAGAAAAATTAGAGGAAAAGTAAAATGAGTTGAGTTTGGACGAGATGAAGACAGACAGTTTAATCCTAATTTTTCCAAGGGTGTTCTTTTTCCACCGTTGAATTCCTTTTTGTTTTAGTTTTTCTCTGGTCGGATGTTGAATGTTGAAAGTTGAAAGTTGATGTTTGATTGTAATTGTGAGTGTAATTTTCCGTGTGTGTTTGTGCTTTTGGTTGGATAGATTGTGCGCGATTGTAGGCGTAAATTACAGGATCATTTTTTCATCTTTCCTTCGCTGTGTTATGCTGTGTTGTGCTGTCGTATGGTAAAATAAAAACTATGGAGGAATGAAAGAGTAATTCGATATGCTCTTTACCTTTTTCCCCTCCCTGAAATTTTATCCTCTGTTTTTCTCTCTCTGTTTCCACATCGACCCTTCACATAATTTCTTTCTTCTTTCCATCATCACTCAACACTCAACATAAACTTTAAAATGTATCCAAATTCTACGTAC
Organism: Sminthurinus elegans; assembly: GCA_034698325.1. NCBI lineage: Eukaryota > Metazoa > Arthropoda > Collembola > Symphypleona > Katiannidae > Sminthurinus > Sminthurinus elegans. Next base: position 10,323 of record JAQGBI010001032.1, on the reverse strand, counting down.
AAAAATCCTTTGTCTTTTTCAACACAATCACAATCATAATCGCTTGTGTAATATATAATGTCTAATCGCATCAAAGATCAAAACTCAAAAGTACAAATTTTTTAAAAATTTCGTCTTTTCATACAGTAAAATCTCCAGTGTTTTGGATATTTTGAGCTTTAATTTTTGTCTGTGTGAGTTCTGTTGATTTGGAGTTGTGATTCTAATTGTAATTGTATCTTGAGCCTAGAATCTAGAATCTAAAGGGCAACAAAGTATTGGGGATTGAATTGGGAATTGAGAATTGAAGCAGGGTGTTTTGTACAGTTTGGGATATGGCTGAAAAAAATGGATGGGGAAAGGAAAAAAAGAGTTGTGTTGAAGAGGGAGCGGAAATTATTACATGGAGAGTAAATGGGACATCCGTTCATTCAGCTCGTAGTTTTAGTTTGTAGTTGTGGGTACTCTTTACTTGTACTCACTCCTTGAAATCCAAGCATATGTTCCACATTCAACAACCAGCATTCAACATTTACACCGTATCATTTCATGTACAAAGTGTACAAAGTACAAAGTGTAATGAACAAAACTGGCTGTACGGTTTCCAGCGTTGGAGCAGGGAAAAGGGTGTAAACACACAACAAAATACTCTTCTCTTGTCCTGTCTATACTCTTTACTCTTTGCTCTACACTCTATAGTCTGTATGAAATATGAAGTATGTAATACTTTTTATTTATTTCTGCCACGCTGCTCCTATGCTGAGAATATTATAACATTGTACAGGCTAAAGAGCAAAGAGTAGAGAGAAAAGAGTGTGGAAAAGAAAATTCATATTTGTTTCATTTATGTTTCATTTCATGTGTTCCATGTTCCATGTGCTCAGTTCAAAATAAATAAATGAGTTTCGGCTGGATTTTTTACACAGTGCGTCTCGTCTCGTTTCCTCTCTGCTCTTTTCTTCTCTTCTCTTGTCTCTTTTATTTGTACATTGTGGATTGTGAATGGTGAGTTGGGGATTGTGCGTATGAAAAAAGAGTGTAATGATGATGATGATGATGAGGACAAGTTGAAATTACATGATATGATGATTCCTAATAAAAATAATAACAGTAATAATCTTCTCCTAATAAGTCCGCTTCACTTACCGCCAAATCCATCCTCAACCCAACAACAGAAAAACTACACACAAAAACACACATGTACAAATTCAACACACGGACTCTTTTTCATTCCTCAATTTTCATTTCTCATTCATTCGTCATTCTTCATTCTTCATTCGAGGTTTCAGTGTGATGCAAAGTGATGTGAAGGGAAAAGGGAAATGCACAAGGATCCCATGGGCCTTTTTTTACTCCGTGTGCCTTATATGCCCATGGAAAATGGAAAATGGAAACGGATAATTCCTTCCTTTTTTCTTGTCTCAAAGCTCAAAACTCTAGCCTAAAATTTAAGACGTCACAAGTCAAAAGTTGCAAGTCAGAAATGAGTCAGTTTTACTCGGAGCTCGTCTAAAGGATTTCAAGTAGGAAATGTTTTGTCTTCTTTGGGCATATTTGGAATTTTGAATCCTGAATCCTGACTTTTTTGACCGCCTTCATCCTTTACTGTTTTCATAGAACAGAAAAAGATGTGGAATCTGGAAATGATCAGAAAAAGGGAAGATTCTACCCAAAATTCAGAATTCAGTGTAGAGTTGTAATTATGTGGTAATTAGTCAAACCACCAACAGCCTGTCTATTTTGCCCCATTGTCCATATTGAGAATTGAGCAAAGAAAAGGAAGATTAAAGATCACCGGAAATTTGAATTGGACTCGGAAATGACCAGGCCAACACAAGAAGAGAAAAGAGGAACATCAACATTCAGGAGTCAAGTCCAAGCTGAAACTCTGTCTTCTGTCTTGTGTCTCTTATCTTTTGTATGAAAAATACCCGGCTCTTTAAGAAACTTAACATTTCCTTTCTCCGTCCGTCGACTTTAGCTGTAGACTGTGGATTGTAGACTTTAGACTGTTGATGGCCAGTGGCCAAAATGTACATGTCCATTTTACATGGGAATCTGCCCACTGTCCACAATACATTTTTTTTCCTTCATTTGAGATTGACAAATTAATGGCTGCGCCACTGAGGTTTCCTCCAGGATACGCACCAACAGAAACAGCCACAGAAATAATACTGGCAATGTTTTGACTTTGACACTGAAGAATGTCAGCTGATGGCGATGGCTTGTGCTGGTTATTTGTTATTTGAAGCTCTCCATTTAGTATTGAGAATTTGGACTAGGCGAGAACAGGAGAGAAATGTCTACCGTATTTAGTACTTTGTATATTGTACGATTATTCATTTAGCAACACGAGTACAAAATAGAATGTTCCAGCATGCACAATGTAAAATGTTGAATGTTAAATACTAAATGTTAAATTTGGTTATGATTTATGATGATTTATCTCCTCACTTTTTCCCAGCGACTACTTATTTGATTTACTCTAACAAGTTACAAGGCATCCTCATCGTCATATTCATAGTTATCGCCATGCTCTGTTCTGTTCTTTCTGCTATGGATTATTTATGTGGTCATGACAGACTCCTGCTCCTTCTCCTTCCTCTTTTCTCCTTCACTGTGGATGTGGACTGTCGATGTCTAAGAATAATATATTCCGCCTCCCCCTTCTCTTTTTTATCTAGCTCCTTTTATTTTTTACACTTTTTCATTCCTCATTTCTATTTTAGTCTGTCTTCTCTTCTTCTGCTCTCTCCTTTTCTGTGTATAGTTTTTGCTCCTCTCTCCGCTCTTCTCTCCTTCTCTCAGAATTAAGCTAATAATAATTCATAATTCAATTCAGTAGAGTTATTATCATTACACATTATACGGGCGACCGAGAGCGGCTCTTCCTAATTCTACATAAATAAATATCGATATCCTCAAGTCCTCAGCTCATTCATTACAACAAAACACAGAGCATTTCTTGCATCATACATCATCTTTTGTAATAAGATGAAAAACCAAAGAGAATAGAGAATGGAGTTGTTGATGATATTCTCATTATACAAAATACAAACTACAAATACAAATGGACATGGACGTTCAACGTTCACTCTCTTTTAATTTTTTTAAAAAATGACTCAATAAGCAAAAATTGATTTTGCGATAAAGGATAAAAGAACCAACAAACAAGTTAATAAAAAGTAAAAAGGGTTTAGTAGTTTAAAAAGCTGTGGGGAAAAGGGAGAAAAATAAAAGGAGTTGAGACATTGGACATGTGGGCTCTTTTTGTATTTTGTATTTTGTAGCTTGTGAAATATGAGGATGACATGAGACAAGATGGATAAAAGATGCGTAGAGTGTACAAGATACAAGGAGAAGGAAAATATTAGAAAATATGATGAGGGAAGAGCAATGCCCTAGAAACTACAAGTTAGAAGTAGAAGAAAAAAGGGGAGAGAATCTTGTTCTTGTTCTTAGTCATTGGGATTGGCATAAACTCATTACGGTTTGTAGTTATCATTATCGGCACATGTTAATGTTAAGTACCAATACCTACGCATTCATTAGTTGAGGTTATATTTCACTGCTCAACTCTAAAAAGTCTAAAGAGTCTCTCATGATGACTGAGTTGAATGTTGGATGTTGAAAGTGTAGCTAAAAAATTCTCGCATCCTTTCTCAACGTCCTTACACAGTTTTTAAATGTGTATTAAATAGAAAACAACAAGTAATATTATAATGATAATGATACGCAGTGCGTGGAGTTTACAGTGTGTAACAACTAACAACGCATGTATTTAATATTTAATATATTATCATGATGATGCTCTCATGATGGTCCTCTCGTACATGTTACATACATAATATTATGACAACCACAAACCAAACCAAACCACACCATCAAAAATCTGTGTGTGTATGTAAGCCAGAAGTTTGTTTGCCTTTGCCGAACTCAGAAGAAGATAGAAGATTTTGTAATGTGCCTTTTTCAATGTACTCTTTACATTTTGAAGATGTACAGCATATTAATATTTGATATGTTGCTTCAGTTTCATCCAGTATTTTCTCTCTCTAGTCTCAAGATTTTATGTAGATGATGACGAAAAACTACTTGACCTTTGATTCTCACTCCTTTTCCCCTCGCAACTTCTCTTCTTCTCTTCTCGTCATACAAAATACAAGATACAGGAACACACATTATTATTTATTATTTTATCTAGTTTATGAGCTCCATTCCACACAGAATTTAAATCACAAATTACTAAAAATTAAATATTTAACATTGCATCCCTGTTTTAAAGGCGACATTTTGCACTGATTTGTAATTTGATCCACTTTTCTTGTCTTTGACCAGTTTTACAATTTCCGCCATTGGAAATACTTTTGTCGGTAATTAAAATGCTAATTGAAATGTAGAATGTAGATCAATGACAATTCATTATAACTGAGCTTTATAACTGTCTCCTCCGGTATTTTCTTGACAATTAAATTAAAGAGAAACAGTAACATCAGGAAATGACGAGATAACGTTGGGAGGTCTTGAATTCAAATAAAAAGGCGGAATCTCAATGGCGGGATTTTTTGACAGATTTTTAATTGCAGTTTAGTTTTAATTTTCAATTAATTTAACAAAATCGGAAGTCGGAAGGAGAGGATAAATATTACAGTTAAAAGGAGTTGGACATTTTAAATGTAAATCATCTCAAATCTCAAAGAGGTAATTGAAAGATAAAATATTCAATCATAATATTTTTTGAATGGGTTTTTGGGGAGGAGGTGAAAATGGCAAGCAATAAATTGTATTTAATTACCATTTTCCTGTTTATCATCAGGTGGAAGAAGAGATGAATAATATTGTGTGTTAAAAGATAAATAGCATGAGGAATTAAAAAAAGGAGCCTGGAGCAGTATTAAGAAGATTGTGTGGATTAATGTGTAAAATGTACATTGCAGATTAAAACTCAAATTCTCTCAAGTCTTCAAAAAGTCTGTTGACTGTTGAGACTAATATCATAATTTGTGTGATAATGATGATGATAACGATTCTTGTATGAATAATTAATTACAAGGGTTTGGAATTTGGAAAATTGAAATTAAAAGATCCTCATCGATTTTCCTTTTGGTTGTGGTTTTGGCTTTTGGTTTTTGGTTGTCTCCGTCAATTTAGATTATGTTAATTAGATCACTTTCTGTGGATATTGTGGATTTATTAATTTATTAGCATTGTCCATTGAATAAGTCAAGTATGAAACCCCAAACATTTTTGACATTTGACCTTTACTCTTTAGTCATAAGGATTATCATGTTTTATATTTTATATTCAATTTCTTTTGTTTCTTTTGTTACAGAGCAAGCGAATGCCAAATGGCGAGAAGAAAACTGAAGGAACCGTCATTACATTTTCCTATGTAAGTAAATATTATTAACAAAAAAGTATACCAAATCATTTTTTAACATGTATGAGCATTAAACATACAAAATATCATCATAATCGTAATATTGTATATTTTGTAAGATAATTATGTCAGAGAGTTAGAAAAATGATGTTGTATTGTAATATATTTTCATGTATAATAATATAATATAATAATGATTTTTTTTTGTATTTTGTATGATGTAGACAACGAGACATCATGCTGGGATTTATGAATGTTATGCAGGTGTGTGTGTGTACTCTTTTGATATTTAATATTTATTATGCTCCTAATGTTACAAATCACCCTTACCTTACCTTTTTTCCTTTCTTCATAATATACTTTTTTAGTCAAGTATTTTTACGCTCTTTATCACATTTTAAAATTTTTAGCATACTTTTTGAGTTTTGTTTTTGCTCATTTTAATTCCATTACCAAAAAGTAAAGCAAAAAGATATTGTTACATAAAAATGTTTCTAAATCTGTTTTTTTTTTCAATTTTAATTCACAGTTAATGAAATCGGTTCAGCCAGAACAGCCATCAATCTTCAAATCATGTGTAAGTCGTTATTCTTGTTTTTAATTCTTCTTTGCTTCTTTTTTTTTGATGTTGTGACTCATCACAACCCATCTAAATTAGAATTAGTATTTTTGTATCCTTTTTATATTGCGTAGTAGTTGTTTTTATTTATCACCCGCTGTTTTTCACTCTCTTTTTTGTGCTACCGGCGAGCGAAGAAGACTCCTGTTTTGTTTCTGTTTCTATTAATATTTCTGTTTTGGTAATCTTTTCAACTTGATTGTTTTTCACTGTCTTATTAAAAGGATATGAAAAGAACAGAGGCTATTTTGATTATTAATTATTAAAATAAAAGTACAGAAATTAAAAATAATACTCATAATAATATAATTTTCAATCCATCATTTAAAACAAGATAATAATAATAATAATAATAATAATGATCATCGTCTAGTTTAGCAAAGTGTTATTTTTCAATATTAACATGAAATATAAGTTGATTACAATTTATAATATGAAAATAGCCTACTCTTTGTTCTCAACAGCACATGTGTAAAAAATAAATCAAGTTTAAAATAAGAGTGAAGATATACATTATATAAAAAAAGTATGTGTAGGTCGGTTTGGTTTTGGAGATGCGTGAGTTGAGAAGAGGTGGGAGATTAATTGGTTAATTCCGTATGCCGTCTGTTTTTGTATACCTATAATATATTATGTGTGTATAAAAGTGTGCGTTTCTGTGGATCACTTGGACTTTGGATGCAAGATAATAATAATAATAATAATGCTGGAGCGTCATCTGTATAAAGTACATTTTACAAACTCATTTTTACTCTTCCTGTGTTGTTTTGTTCTCGTGGTTCAGTTTTCAACGTTCAACGATCAAGCATCAAGTTGTTCCAAAAATTCATATAGGGAAAAAATATCAAGAAAAAGAAGAAGAAAAGGAAGAGTTCATATAGTTCGATATAGTTTGTAAATAGGAAAAAGTGCGAATGAAGCGGTTCTACATTTTACATTTTACATGCTCTTCTCTCTCTATTCTCCATTCTCCACTCTTTGCTCGACTCTTGACTTGAATGTGATGCATGCACACACCTAATTGAAAATTCTTTCATCGTCCCTGTCGTGACTTAAATGTGCTTCGCCAAATAATGTAAATGTGCATCTTCTTTCTTCTTCCTCCTCTTCAACACCACAATATACAACACAACACACAACATCTCCGGCTGTTTCCAATGGAATGGCGGCATGAGGCGAGGAAGAAAAAGGAATTCCACGTTTACATCATCATACTCCATTCTCCATTACAACAAATATACAAGAGTACAAAGTACATGAGTACAAGCAAAAGAAGATGCAAGATGAAGATACCCGGGAAAAAGATGGTCATATGATAAGAATTAAGAGATGAGCAAAAAAAATATCTCCCTCCCCCCGAAAAAAAATACCACTTGCACATTTTCTCCCTCTTCTTCTTGGTCTTTTCCAGTTTTGAGTATCCGTATTGGTATTTTAACTGCTAATTCTCTGCACGTTCTCAACTTGATCTCAAGTCTCAAATTTCTTGTTCAACTATGAAAAAATGGAAAAGCACGTGCTATGGAAAATGGATGAAAAAAAAGGAAAATAATTGAAAAAAAACTAGAATTAGAATTGATGTATTTTCAGACTTGTTTCAATATTAGCGATAAAAGGAAGTGGAAAAACTAGAAACTAGAACGAGAAAAGAAATATATTATTTCAGAGGATGAAACTATGAAATGAATGGAGATCGGACGTATATAAAAGTTTCTGAAATAATCTCTCCAGTATAGAATCTTGAATCTCAAGGTTGTGAGAGAAACAGTTATACACTCGTCTTAATATCATTAGACATTTCCATTTCCAGTGCTCTCAGTGTTCATATTATGAGTGTAATAAAATAAAAAAGAGAGGGTAGAGTAAAAAAGTTGAAGAGATGAAAGGATGAAAAGGATTTGCTCTTCTTCATGAATGTTCTGCCTCAAAGTTTTACTATATAAATTCATTTGGACACTGAATGCTGAATGCTGAATGTGAAAGTGAATTCATGTGTGTGTGGAAGTTGTACTTACAAGAGTTTTCTTTTTATTTTCAAGTGTTCATGCTTACGAATTATCTACGAATGAATGTGAATGTGCTGTGTACGAGTACGAATATTCGGATGCTGAATGCTCAAATGTTCCTTTGGAGTTTTTAGTTTTTAGTTTTGACTACATGAAAACATGGAACATGTGAATTTGTGTACAGATAAAAAGTGAGCAAGAAATGTGTGTACGCTTGTATTTTTTACAGGAAAAAATGTGTAGAAAAAAATGGAAAAAAGTGTGTGTTGTATGTACTTGTGTGTTTATGCGACAGTTACGGGCTGTATTCTGTATTCTGTATTGCTCTCGAGTCTTGAGTCTAGTGTGTAAAATCTAGAGTCTTGAATCTTGAGCTGAGAGTCTTTTTGGCAGTTTTGACTTTTGCTCGACAAAGTTGTGAAGAAGAGGGAAAAAAATACAGAACGGGGAGGAAGAGAGAGAAAAAGAGGAAGGAAGCAGAAAAAGAAGAAGAATGAACATATGCGAATCCAAAAGAGTGAAGAGAGAATCTTAAGTAACTTGTGTATTTATATGTAGAAATGTATGTACAATGTACATGGAAAAAAAACTTGGGAGAAATTATTACAGGAAAAAAGTTGCTAGTTGCTCCTTCTTCCTTCTTCACTACTTCCACTTTCAACATTCAACATGAAGACTCATTGACTTTTTACTCTCCAATCTTCAATCTCAAGAGTCAAGAATCAAGAGTTGTGACTTTTAGAAAAACAGAAGAAGAAGAAGAAAAAGTCGGCATGATAAAACTTTCGGTTGAGGGACTTTTCAAACTAAACCAAACCAAACCATGCAACTCCAGCCAAAATAAAATGTATAGAAAATGTAGAATCTTGAATCTTGAATGAAGAATCTTGAATCAGAGATCTCAAGAAAAGTAGTAAATTTCCAAAATTTATCAGTTAGATGTAAGAGTAAGACGGAGTAAGATGGAATGAATTGAATGAATGAATGAATAGGAAATTTAATACGTACACAAAAGGGATTTAGTAAATTATTCAATTTAAATGAGGAGTTTGGACGACAACCAAAAAATAATTCAGCCACAAATAAATTCCTCTCCTTCTTCTTTTTCCCAATAGAGCCATGAAATTTTTAGAATTCAATGCCAAAAATTCCAATCCAAAACAACACAGCAGTAGAAGACAACAAGTGTGTTGTGTATAAAGTATAAATGCTTTTCTTTCCTTTTAATTTGGTTGTATTCTTTGTGCAATGTGAAATATAATATGATTTAGGAAGTTACATCCGGAAAATTGCTTAGCTTTACGCATCATTATCCAAAATCCAAATCCCAAAACCAGAATAATGATAACAAATAGCAAAGATAAAAGATAGCAAAAGTATTTTACTATTTTAAACTCTCATAAAAGATAAAAGATAAAAAAATAGCATCTATTTTTTACTTGCAAGGAATTCAATTTAAATTCTGAATATTTCAACTCTTATTTTCTCCATTTTACAGATCCACCAGAGATTGAAGTTGAAAAGGAATCGGTGAACACTGGACAAGGACTGGATGCGGATCTGGTGTGTCTGGTTCATGCGGAGCCAAAGGCAAAGGTGGCCTGGTACAAGGAAGGTCAACAGATCAAGTCCAACACTCATGAGGCTGTGGAGACGATGAGTCATCGCTACATCCTCCACGTCAAGGATGTCAAGGAGAGCGACTTTGGAAATTATCAATGTACTGCCAGCAACAATTTGGGAAGGGATAATCAAAGTATTCTGCTTTCGGGTAAGCTTTATTTTTCTTTTTCTATAAAAGTATCAAAAAGATAATAAATACATTTTGCTACTCATTCGTTATAATTTTTATTGGGAAATTATACAGTGTCAGGTGGTCCACTCTTTTATTTCTAAATATTTCTGTTTCTGTTTCTGGTTTTATTATCTAGTTTTTCCATCTTTATTATTTATCTAATATTTACTCTTGTACTGTAAACTGTAATCGATATGACGAGATACGAGAACTGCCACACACAATAAAATATTATTATTATTATTGTGTATTGTTACAGCAGTTTTGTACAATATTTTATCATAATATAATCCTAATCGGCAGAGACAAAAAGATGTAGAGAAAAAACAGAAAGGGCAATCCCATTTCCAATCTGATCATTTAAATGGAAATGTGAATAATAATTATTCCTTATCTCCTTTCGTCTTTGAATACCTCGAGCCTCTCTAGTATTATTTTTGTACGTGACTTGTTTTTACTGTATGATTCAAGTTGGAGTAATTTGTTGGGTTTTTAGTAAGTAATCCATCTTTTTTCATAATGATTTAATTGTAGGGCAATTTCT
>JAQGBI010001031.1:0-11565 GCA_034698325.1 Sminthurinus elegans | reverse complement strand
ATGTTTGTGTACACTGTCAATTGTCAATTGTAAATATATGTCAACTGTCTAAACGGGGCTCAAAAAATTTGCATCCACATGTTCAAAGTTCAAAAATGCTTAGAAAAACATGTATGATGCATGTAAAATGTAAGAATGTCATGAGGCATGACCTTCAATTGAATTTGAATTTGGAATTTGGAACTAAATTGGACTCCAAATGAAAAATATATTAAATGCCATAGGCCAAACGTTTAACAAATATATAATATTGCACCCCATTTTGATTTCACATTTCAATTTCACACAATATTACAAATTAATGATTAAGATCTATCAGAATCAGAATTTTCATCCATAAAATACGGAGACGAGAAAAATATACTCTATACTCTATATAAATTTTTCATAATAATAATAATTCTGAGTTCTGAATTTTTCTGCTGGTATATTTTATATCTCTGTGTGCAACCTATATTCTAGTATACATATTACTGATGTATAAATTTACATAGACGATAGATAATAGCTAACAAATGTACGATATGATAAACTTGAATCGCACACCGCACCGAACACCGTACACAACATTATTTTGAAACGGTATGCTACGGCAGGAATAACAATAACAAAAAACGCAACTCTTGCATTTTTACACGAGTAGAACTTTTTACTGGTGAATTAATAATATGGAATGTGTAAATGCTAAAAGCATATTGAAGACTAACTCACAGAGTGCCCAATGTCCACTATATCTAATATCCATAAACACACGCACATAGTGCACCGTATACTACATATTACATATCCTACACATGTAAAAGAAACCAATGTGAAATTAAAGTGACTCAGCCAGCTCATATTATTATCATTACTATCATTAGGATATTATGCTATTATGATACGTAGTTGATTTCATTGATTTGAATTTCAGAGGAAAATAGGACCGTCAAACAACTACCAACGAAATACCAAAGGAAAATGGGTGGTAAAAAGAAACGTGTATGTGTATCTTTTTTGTATTTGCTGTCCAGTCGGTCCAATTCATTCCGTATTCCAAAAATCATTTACACAAGAAAAGAAAAGAGTGAATGAATGGATACATTGAATATGGAACAGCATGAAAGCTGAAAGCTGAAAGCATTTACCACGAGAAACAGTAAAAATATTTTGCAGGTATCTTTTTATCCTGTCTACCATCATCACCATCAGTATCGGCATCGGCATCGTCATCATAAGTTTTACTTTCTCTTCTTTTTTCCTTTCCTGGATTATTCGTAAATTTCCAACATAAAGGAATATAGAATATAGAATATAGATAGATAGGTGGATAAATATCTGTAGTCTGTAGAAACTAAGCTCACAGAGTGTACTTTCAAGTATAATGCCTCTTATACCATACCATATATCAGATATCAGACATCGGACCATAAGACATAGTTATACATCAAAGCAGCTCTACATTGTACATTCTACACTCTACACTTTTTCTATCTATTCTAGATTCCAGTGCACACTCTGTACAGTGGTAACTGAACACTCAACCCAACTTACGCAATGTGATACTTTTTTCCCTATGACATTCCAACTTTACCGATTATGTAGAATTTGGTCCCCGTTTTCCTTTTCCTTTTGGTCGTCGCTGTGGCTGTCGCTATCATTCTGTCCTTGCTGCTCCCTCTCTCCTTTTTTATCTATTATATTTTCTTTCCATATCCGCCCGTTTGTCTGTCTGTCTCTACAGATACACACAGACTAAGGACTACGGACTACAGATATTTTGTAGACCAGCAGCGGAGCACAGTTGGTGGTGTCCAAGAGAAACTTAAGGAACAACTATCCTACTAACAAACACTATATCCTAAACTTTCCTTTCCCCCTTGTCTTCTCTCTGTCACTCTAAACTTGGTTCTCTGCCCTTTTATGCTTACACATAAAACACAAGTAATTTTTATAAATTCTGTATATATTCTAGATTCTAGAGTTCTAGGTTCTAGAGTGAGGGAGAAAGGCAAGAGAAACAAGTCCAAGCTGAATTCAAGGTTTTATAGTGGTTTAAGTAAGCATGTAAATATTCAATATTCTTGGGCATATAATATAATATAACATACGTACGAAAAGGAATGAATAAATTTTGTCATGTGGCAGAAAGGTCAAGTCATTATTTTATGATAAACTTTGGGTTTTATAAATTCTACGGGCTACAATTATTATTATCAAGAGTGAAGAATGAAGAGAAAAAAATCTTTCTGCGCACATAAAACTTTTACATGTAAATCCATGTACATAAAATATTTTCCTCCTTTTCATTTATATTACCATCTTTCGTGTTTTATGCTTGTAGAAAAATGGTTTTAATTGCCACAAGACTATCTAAAATCTAAAGATATTCTCATATTTTAGATCTTTGTTGTATTTTCCTCCATTTTTTTCCAATAGTAATTGGATAAAAAAAAATAGAATTTTATCATTGATGTTTCATAGTAATGTAAATAAAAAATGTAAACTACAGCGTACACAATATGCAATATGCACAATTTACAAGTGTACATGTGTAATGAATTTTGTACTTGCACATGCTCGTGATCTATGTTTTTACAAGACATGTCATTTTTTCTACTCTCGGTTCAGGCACTGAACGTTCTCAAAGGAGGTCTTTCCACTTTCTCAAAGATTTTATTAGACACCAAACATTTCATTTAAACAGGAGAAAAAGTGGAGAGAGAGACAGTCATTTAGTGAACATGTATGCATCCACAATGTACTAAATGGTGTTGGTGTAAGCACACTTTTTTTGTTAGTGATGCACAAATGCCAAGTCCATTATTCATTCATATTCATGCACATAAATATGTATAATGTATAATGTACAGTGTGTATAATCTACATAAAATACAGTGTTCTTTTGTACATTATACATAAGAACACGTTTGTAGTTTCTAATTTGTCATACACAAAGACCCAAGTCAAAAACCTTGAATAGGTTGTGAAAAATTCAAGCTGATTTCCCTTTCTTCTAATGTACGTATTAAAAATTATGAAAAGCAAGTACGCCGTCTTCTTCTTTTCTTTCTTAAAACAAAGCTGAATTTATGTCTCTTAAATAAACCATGTACATGTTTTTTTGAACCACGTATTGCCAAAAAAATGTCTTCAAACCATGTACAAGGTACAAGAGAGTAGAAGATTTAAAATACTCTCCAGGAACAAACGACACACTACCAGCTACAGTAATATGAAAATAAACCCATAATCCAAGTCCACATCCAGATTCATAATCTATGATTTGCGGAACAATTTTGTCCTTTTGGTAATGTCAACAAATTATGCAAAACGAGGGCAAAACAAGCCGAAAGATAAAAAATTCTACATTTCGTGAAAAAAATGGAATGAATTGAAAGAGCTCATTCAAATTTATGTTTATAGTCTCTTTTTCTACCAGCTCTGAGCATTTTGAATTGCAGGTGTGCCGAACAACAACCATTATGAACATGCTTTCTCTTGTTAAAAAGGTGCAGGACGTTTTTACTTGAAAAAATAGACTAGACATAACAGTAGTAGAAAAAAATCTTGTGTAACTGTTTTTACCAGTATTATGCGAATGACAAATTCCAGACATCACCGTAATTTGCAAGTTGACAGGTGTTTAATTGAAACATTTTGTGTAGTTAACTTTGACTTTGGATGCTAAATTAGCCCTTAACCTTTAAAGCTTCATTCAACATTTAGCAGAGAATGGACAATCGAGAACAGCTGGTGAAAGTATTTTACAATAATACAAAATGGCGTCTCACTTATTTTAAGTAGCACACTAAAAGCATACTTATAATCTCTGCTCTTCAAATACTTTGTCATTTGATAGAATTAGGTGGATTTTTTTAATAAAACGTCTGTTTGCAGCTATTTAATAGTTTTCCCCTTTCCAAACATCGGGACAAGAACTTGACCTTGGTGAAAACTTTAAATGTTAAGAAGAACATGCACACTGAATCCTCGTCAAATGCAGATTGACACGGAATATTCATAAAATATTCAAAATCATAAGTACATAGAAATGAAAAGAGAACTTTTTTTATCACATTTACTAACTTGTACATTGTATAGTATACCTTGTGCATTGTGCATGTATGTATTGAGATGTCTATCATATTATGCATTATGAGATGTTAACTATAAATTCTCAACTCTTTCCTCAAAAGTACTTGTATGCACTCCCTACTTTCTACTTTCTACTTTCTGTCCAAAAAAGGAACCAGAATCCAAAATTTGAGAATCCAGTTTTGGAAATTTGGCAGTGTGCCTTCTCTTTGGTATGAAACTGCCAAACTTGAAAATGAAACGATGCATTATTATTATTACCACGTTGTGTGTATAAAGTGGGAATGGGAATGAAATGGAACTGGAAATGATGGAATCAGTAACAGAAACAAGAGAAAATAAACATGTAAAATGTAAAGGTATCTTATCTACATTTGTGAATATTACAGGAAAAAGGAGCGTGATAATCGGGAATTACCACTACTAATGGCGACTTTACATAGTACATGTAAAGTTTAATAATGATTATTTGGTGTTGTATCATGGTCATATTGACTATTAAAAGGAAAAGGAGGCATTTATGACACGATTTAGATTATTCAGTGTGGAATGTTCAGGATGCATTGCATATTATAATATTATATATTATGTATATACTCAGTACTTGTACATTTTACATTTTACATTACAGATTGTTAATTTATCACGTGGTTTAAAATACACATGACTTTTACTTAATATGCGTAATACTTACGCTCAGTCAAAAAAGCTAAAACAAATGTTATATAAGGTTTGAAAAAATGTACCTGGAGCGGTAATAAAAGTTGCAATTATGATCACATTTGAAACTATTATTAGAATCCCCACTACGAGGATAATAATGGCCTGGACAAGAGCTTCCACTTGTACTGAAAATCACAATAATTAAAATTCAATTTTTAAATAAGTATTCATATGTTTGCAAATTTTGTCATGTATTACAAAAGTGCAAGTGCAACAAAACTATTTTATCGTATCACTCATCATATAAAAATTAATAAAAATCATTATTGTTAATTACTCGTTTGGTCGTCCAATATGATCGTCGGTCCATCTCGATGAAACATGGCAAAGCCCTGAAAAAATTAAAAAAATTAAAAAAATTGTATTAAAATCTTGTACACGGTCATATAAATCGTCTAAATATTTTTTCATTATCTCATAGACAAAGCAGACAAGAATAATATAGATAAAACATGTAATATGCACAAACAGAACACCAGCCTTTCTCAGCAATATTCTTAATGCGTTGATAAAGTCATACGTGTACAAAATACGCAAACACCGAAAAATATCATAAAGCATTCCATTATTTTTACTTTCTACTGTTTTTTTTTTCACGCCATTTAACTTTTTAAAAGCACCCATGTTATTTCTTCCCATGTTTTCCTTTCCTTTTAACGGCCATTTCTTTTCAAGAGGAAAACTTTTCAAAAATGACAACCGTTACATAGTACACATGACACATTATACTGGCTACAAGCTACAAGGATTGTCTATTGCCTTCAACTTTATAAAATGGAATAAAAATATCCCACTTTCTTTTTATAGATGTAGAAATAGGGGATTCAAGTTTTATAGTGTGCTAAAAACTGAAAAAGTAAACATTTAAAAGGGCTCATTTTTATTATTATACTATACTCAAAAAATTGCCTGTCCATTTATTCTCAACATTCAATATACATAATATTTCATAATAATAATATAATATTATTATTTTACGCGAGCTTTCTTTAGGAAAATACTGAAAATATAGGTACATGTTCTCACAGTACATGTAGATATTAGATATTAGTGTCATTTATTCTATTGGACATTGGATAGGAATAACACCGACACTTTCCTAATGTGTTGACATGTTCAATCATTTTCATCCTTTGCATTTTATATTGCAAATGATACGATACGATATACGATATTTACTTTGTGTAATGTTATATTTTATACTATGAAATATTATATTGATAAGAGAAAGTGCTGAACTAAACACCTCAAAAATGAAGGAGGCTCTGTAATGTGTAGCATGGAGTATGGACTATGGAATATATAGAGAAATTCGGATAAAGTATGCATGAAGGAGGACGAATCCAAATTCTTGTGAACGTAACTAAGTATTATATCATATCCATTATCTATTATCTATACATGCATAGTCAAAGAATGTAATACACTCAACTCCCTGTTCAAAACATTTAGATTATAGATACTAGATACTAGATGCACATTTTGGAACACAGAACGTGTAATAACTATATGCATAACAAGCGCGCTTTGCGGCTATCTAGAACCGTAAGCTTAAACTGCATAAAAAAATTATTTTTAGTTTTATAATTTCTTTGAATGAGCTTCACCGCTTCATGAACCGCATCAAAACCTTCCATTTTGATGTTTAGAATTGTAGAAATATGGCTCACGGAATTTGAATGATAATAACTGTGAAACCCAAAATCAATGATTCTTTGCTCTCAGGATGGGCCCTAAAATACCCCTAAGGGTTTTTAAACTAATGTTGACGGGCTATTTTAAATTTAGAATAGCACAAGTATTTTTTGAACTGTAATTTTTCGGATAAAAAATCGTGTTTTTTATAATAGTAGTTGTTAACAATGTAAGTAGAGCGTGTACATTTGGGAAAATAGTGGAAATGGAATATGATGGTGCTTGATAGAGAATACAGAACAGAGAACACACACAGAGGGAAAGAGTGAGAGATATAGAGACAAAGTACAAAAGTACCAGACGAAAGAAAGAAAGACAGACCGAGTGAGAGAGAGAGAGAGAAAGCGAGCGAGCAAATTCGGATAGAGAATGGCGATGGTGTGAAGTGGAATGAATCGGAGTCTAACATTGGAATGAAATGGAAGCAAATCAATACGAACCGATTACACTTGACTTGACTGAGTCTCACGCTCTCTCTCACTCTCTTTCTCTTTCTCCAACTTTTTCCTTTTGATATTTTGCATGAATTACTATTTGCTCTGGGAGCTGAACTAGTGAACTAGAATGAACGTTGCTTCATTGTTCATTGGGCTTCAATTCTACATTCTAGATGTATACACAGTATACATCATACATCATACAGTATACACGATCCATAAATATTTCATATTATTGTACACTGCACACTTACTTTTATGTTACAGTACTAAATACCAAATTTTGGTATTTAGTATTCATATTCAACAATCATTCTACATTCTACATTCTTCACCGCCATGAAGCAAAAGAGTAAACATGGGTCTTTAGGAGATTCATTATTGAAACAATGAATTTTTCTCGCATGATCATTATCAGGAAGGCACTGTGTCTTTGTAAAACTTGGATCACAGATCATGGGAAAGGGTTAAGGTGAATATTGCTTCTTCAAAATATTTATATTTTACAATAATTGTCAGGTCAGTGTCTAGTGTCTAGTGTCTACATTTTGCATTCTTTTTTCTTTTATAAAGTGTTATTGGAAGTTTTACTTTGAATTTCCATTTTCCATAGCATGTCTAGAGTCTAGAATCTAGGATGAAATGGGAAAATGTACAAAATGGAAATAAATAAATATGATAAAGTGAATAAGTGACAGAGGTTTATCGATTAAATGTCCTAGTCTAGTCCTAGTTCAAATTCAAATAAATAATAAATATGTATTCTAAAGAAAGGGAAAAACTTTTACTTTTACTTTTAGACTATGAATATTCTTTGATTTCTCATCTATACAGTTATTTATCATTTATGCATACAAAATACAATACAAATTTATATTATAGGCACACACCATGTAGGCATAGCTAAAAGGCATAGGTAGGTTAAGATTAAGCTTCTACATTCTACATCCTACATCCTGCACAAGGAATTACACTAAGCCAGATAAAAAGGAGAGGTTGATAAAGTCATCGGGTTCTCTTGATAAAACATCAAGTGAATGAACAAGAGAAAGGATAAACCAACAACCAACACTTTCTCTTCTTTTTGTTCCATCCTTTCAAAAATACTATCTATCTGTAGCTTAGAAAAACAACTGTGTACATTGTACATTGTACTAGCATGTGTATCATGTGTGTATCCACATTATTTACTTTTAATGCTTTCTTTCCTCTTTCCATTGTACATTGTACACTGCACCGTCTCTACGTGTAAATGAATGTGTAAACACTTTTGCTTTTGACTTGGGTTTTCCTGCTCACTGCTGACTCTGCATTGTGCCTTGTGTCTTGTGTATTGAGTATAATTTTAAACATTCCCATCTCCTTCTCCTTCTCTTTCTTTTCCTTTTCTCTCTCCAGCTCTCTCTCGCTCCTCTGCTTCTTGTCTTATTAGATATTTATATGTAAATATGGGCTATGATGCTTAAGTGTAGCGAGTATTTGTATTTGGTCCCTTTTGAGAATTCTGAGGTCTTTACTTGACTGCTCCTCCTCATAAAGAATACAATAGACTTTTATAGTAGCAGATAGATGTACAATGTACAATGTACAACAGAGTTGAAACCACACATCATAAAGTGGGATGCGATATGCCCGTTTGTAAATTATAATAGTGTATTTGATCCTTGATCCTTGATGCTTTGTACATTCATTCAAGTACAAGCATAATAAACACACTAGTAATTTTGAGAAATGATGATTGGTGATGATGATGTGATAATTCTTCATTCTCCACTTTCTAAAATATGGATACAAAAATACTTGAACATGTTCTTTCCTTCTTATTTTTTTCTAATTTTTTACGTCGGGAAAAATAAAAGATAAAAAAAAAATCAAACAAGTACAATGTACAAAAGTACTGGAGAAAAGAGCTGGAGCTGGAAGAGAAACGAACGGTAGTATCAAGAATCAAGATTTTATGATTCATATACTCCTGTACTACACGTATGTGTGTAATGTGTATGTGACTCGGCTGAGGGAGGGAAAACTCGGCATGGTTTTTATTTTTTATGACTTTTGTCTTTTGTCTAAAAATATCATGTCTCTCTCTTTCTTGTCCTCTGCCTTTTTTTCATGTGCACGAGTGACTGTGGCATGAGGAATGAAGGACATGAAGGACATGAGTTCATGTAATGTAATGTCACGTATCACACTGTATTGGATTGGATTGGATACTGTGGATATTGGATTGAATCGGGAGTGCATGCATAATAGACAATTGAAAATTGACAATGTGAACCAATGAAAAGGAAAAGAGGAGAAAAGGCAGAGTTTTGATGCAATTTTCTCATATAATATTCATGCACATTTATTCCCTACCAGCTAATATATCCTTGTTTTTCTTTGCGTCTAGTATCTATAGTGTTGAACTGTTTAGTTTAGTTCCGTTTCAGTTATTTGAATTGTACATTTTGTATACAAGTGGGAGATACGTGAGAAGTACCGATCTCGTCCAGTTTATTATCAAAGTCAAATAAAATTGAGCGTTGTGTGATGTGTAAAATGCACGTACACTGTACAATGTACATTGTGAAGCTATAGGTAATATAGGAACATACGTAAGATGTAAGATGACACTGTACCTTTTACTTTCTACATGTTACATGACACATACATAATAAATATACGAGCTGGACGGTGAACCTGCCATTACTTTCTTAATTAAAATGGCATTGAAGGCTATTCCTTCAAATACTCAAGTCTCAAGTCACATATGAACAGAAAATAGAAAACAGGAGAGCGAGAGAGAGAGAGTCACCGTCATTAATAATCTATGACTGTTGAAAGTTGACCATTTAGCATTAGCATGAAATTTTAACATGTCCACTGACTGAAATGGCTTTCCGCCTGGACCAAAACAGCCACGTCTCAGGTACAAGGTAAAAATAACGGCTATTACGTAAACACGAGATTCTAAAGTGTGTATGGTGTATACTGGATACTATAGACTGAGAATTCTTACAACGTACAAACTACAATCTACAAACAGTCGTAATTTTCTCGAGTTGGAGTTGGAGTTAAAACGTAGGCTGTAAGACACATTTTGGGTACTTGTCGAATCCGAATTTTAATTGTTGGATTTTTAAGAGACTGTCCTCAGTCTCTTAAACTGGTAAATTTGTAGGCTGTATAATGTTCAGGAAATTCAAACTAAATGGTTGAAAATGACGTGCGTGGTACAACATACATTATACATATTTATTAGATCCACGAGTACCTACGGGAAATGTACCCTTTCCTCAGCTTTCATTTTGACTTTTATCACATGACCTTTGTACAAAAACTTGTAACTTGTAATGCAGCTTTTATTAATCTTTTGTTGAATTTATAATGTACGCAATAAATGTTTTTGTGAGATTATTAATTTTTTAGGATTTAAGAATAGATTTGAAGCTGATTGGCTCGCTCAAACAGATATGTAGTTTGTTTTCAGATTATTAATAATAGTTGAAGGACTTGGGCTTTGAGCCTATTTATATTCTTCTATTCAATTTTCCGCACAAACTAAAATCTATCAACTCTCAACATTTTCATAAAATAGAAAACAACCAGTTCAGTAGGTACGTGGTACGTGCACACAGCACACTGTTTACTGCAGACTGTACACTGTGCATAGTACACAGACTAATTGGAGAGTCGGCCGATGACGTAGTTTTCCACGTTATTTTTTATACGGAAAAGGTCAAATGGTGAAAGAACACTTGTGTACATCGTCTATATGCAATCGGTAAACAGGAGGGAAGGGCAAGGTATTTTTGGTAGCATCATCATCATGTTTAGGAAGTGAAATATCTGTACACAAGTTGCACAATCATCACAGGAAGTAATAAAAATAAAAATAATAATAATAAAAGTATACATACAGCATACAGCTACTCTTCTCGTCGTTACTTTTTAATATTTGTAAATTGCCTTTACTATACTATTTACAAAATTCTACTGCTCTGCAAACATTAATATAGTAATGTAGTAAGTAGTCATTTGCAGAGTTTTTAAGTCTCTAGATTTCCCATGTAAAATTGTACATCTTGCTCTTGCCCGTAAAAAGGAAACTAGCTGAATCCATGTATATAAAAGTTCTCAAGTACTAATTACCTTTTTCTCATCATATAATTGTCATCGTCATCGTCATCGTCATTATCATTGTCATTGTCCTTCATTTTTTTTACTCTTTACACAGCGTTTCAAGTTTCCAGCTCAGAGTTTAAATTAAAAACAATTCCTTACATTTGACTTTCTAATTTACAAAGTACAGACAAGACAAGACGAGATGAGTTGAGATTAGAGTTTTCCTCTTGTACAAGACTTTGAACTTTTGAAGGAATAAAAGAAAGGAAAGAGAAAGTATTTACAAAAGTGTAACTAACTACTCTGTTCTGTTCTGTTCTGTACTGTACTCTACTCAAGTACTTTTATAACTACAGAAAAAGAAAAGGAAGAAGAAAAAAGGACTAATTTTCTGCTCTGACTCTGGAAAAATCTGCATACATGTATAAAATATAATATACAATATATAACGACGTGGAAGTAAAATTTCAAGGGTCAAGAATACACCAATCGACAAGTGTGAGGTACTTAGGGTACCAAATCCAAT
>JAQGBI010001030.1:0-11568 GCA_034698325.1 Sminthurinus elegans | reverse complement strand
ATAAATTTCTTGCCGCAATAATGACATTCTTTATCCTTTTGTACGGTGTGGATTTTGATGTGCCTCGTCAAATGAGGGTTTTGAGTGAAGGATTTTGTGCAGATTTTGCATCTGAAGGCTCGTTTTCCAGTGTGCACTATTTCATGACGTTGTGTTTTCGTAATAGTCCTGAATTTCTTTTGGCAGTAGATGCATTCATTCATTTTTCCGTTTTCCAATATTTTTCCGTAAAGATTTTGGGTTGAATAGCAAAAAAGGTCAACTGACAACTTTCAAGTCTGTGCGGGTTTTTCCAGCTAAAAAGGCCAAATTATAGCTTATAAGCTTAATTTATATTCCTGTCAATGGAGCCATTTTGACCACCATTTTGATTTTTCAATTCAACTTTGTTTTATGAATAACCTTTCTACACAATTATTAGCTAAAGAAATGAGTTAAAATATCGTTGTAGAATTTTAATTACCTCAATCACGTAGAAAATGCTGAGTGACTGTGAGAAAACGGAAAAGGGAAAGATGGATAAAAAATTCCTGGAAATAAAAACAAGAAGATTTCTAGTGTTTTTTTGAACAGGAAACTAAAATAACACAACGAAATCAGCCAAACATTTTCGATTTAATTTCCACAATCAGGATTTATTGTTTATTTTGTCACTCAAATTTTTCCACCGCATACTCAATTTACATCAAAATTTAAAACCAAATACTTTGCAATGTACTTGGACCAAAAATTCTATTTTTCCACCCAGAAGCTTTGAAAATGCTCTGGAAATACACAATGCTCAATGCTGTCTAAAATGTAATGCTGGGCGTATTGTGACGTTGTTGTTGTCTGCGTTTGTTTCTCTTTTACCCTTTTTCAAGGTAATCCTTATTTCAGGAACGGAAGACGAATTTTAAGGAATTTCTCTTCTCTTTTCTGCCGCTCACAATTCAACATTGAGAATGTTTCTACCTGCTTTTCCAAAAGTCAGGGTCAGACTCTTTTTCAAACCTTAGGTAGCTGCTTCAACTTCAAGTTGGACAAAAGACAGTGGAAACGTTTATGAGCTGTTCCATTCTTCCAAATCTATAATACAAACGGAAAATATCCCCAGAACAAGTCTCACGTCTGCACTGCGAATTAAAATAAAATTGCAAGAAATACACAATTCTACATTATAGAAAATTGCTTCACACTAGAAACATCTTGATAGTCTTGAAAATAACATCATTCGTAAAACCCAAAACTCGCCTTACAGCTGAGTCTGGCAAAAGTATTTGTAACGTAATTTTAAGGTGACCCCCGTCCATTCGTTTTGAATATGAGCCAGTCACAAAATAAAAATTTACATAAAATTAAAAATAAAATCAAACAGTTTACAAAGTATTTCAATTTGAAAATGCAAATTTGACTTTAAAACCTCATTTTTCCAAAAATAGTCAAGTTTGCTTTCTCTGTTTGTGAGTCAATTCATGACTCTTTAGATGACCTTTCCTCTTTGCTGCGTAATCACACTTTGGCTCTCTACATTTAAAAGGCCGGATGTCAGAATGCACACTGTTTAAATGGTTTCTAACGACTTGCCTTGTTTTTGCTCGGAATGGACAAAGTTCGCATTTGTACACTTTTTCCTCGCTGTGAGTCTTCAAATGAGTTGAAAGATTACTTTTCTGTTTGCTACGGAATTCACACGATTCAAAAGAGCATGCAAAAGATTTTTCATCCGAATGTACAAGTATGTGTTTTTTAACATCGCCTTTTGTCCTAGCTTCAAAATTGCAGTTGGGCTCGTCACACTTGAACAATTTTTCGAGGGTGTGGGTTTTGATGTGAGCAGTGAGAAGTTGTTTACTTTTCCCTGAATACTCACAAATTGGACATGAAAATGAACGACGTTCTTTGCCATCTTTTGGATGATGAGTGAGTGAATGGTTTTTGAGGTCAGAGTTATGGGTTGCCGTATATTCACAATTTGGTTCACGACATTTGTAAGGTTTTTCTTTTGTATGTGTTCTCGTGTGATTCACAAGATGGCTTTTGTCAGCCGCTGCATAAGAACAGGATTCAAATTGACAAACAAAAGGTTTTTCTCCTGTGTGGATTCGAGTGTGACGAATGAGATGTTCTTTTCGACGCGAAGAGAAATTGCAGTTGGGATGAAAACAGAAGAAAGATTTTTCTTCAAAGTGAATTTTTAAATGTGCAGTTAGATCTCGTTTGGCCTTTGCAGCGTAGTGGCATCCAGACTCTGGACATGGAAAAGGTCGAGAAGATGATGATGGTAAATGAAAAGCTTTCACGTGCCCACTGACGGACTCCTTACGTTTCGCCCTGTATGGACAAGCGGGGCATTTGAAGGACTTTTCGTTCGAGTGGATTCTCAAATGGCGTTTGTAGTGCGTCGAATTATTCGTCGAATATGGGCAGAGGGCGCACTTGTGCTCCATTGAATTTTTTCTGCTCTTACTTTTTGATGGCGTCATTAAAAGTTAAGAAAAATCCAAGCGTTTGGACAAGTTGTTTTCAGAAATTAACTTCAAAAACCCTTTGTCAACTTGATTTGACTCTGTACAAACTTACAAAAAGATGTAAAACAGTAAAAATTACTAAGCTGCTCACTTTTTTAACCGGTGAATTGAACGAATCAAACAGTTAAAACAGGGGCTTTGGATTTTGCTGGTAGATTCTTACGACAGCAGTTTAGAATGCTGTAAGTTTAGATTCTTTTTCTCAGTAGTAAAAGACTTACGAAACGTTCTGGGTTCTTAGAAATTAACACAAAACTCGTTTACCGCTCAAAATTTAGTAAAACGTTTAGCGTGAAAAATATCGGGGGGTTCCATTAAATATTTCTCTGCACAAACTACAGACAAATATAACAGTCACATTTTTTTAAATGGGAATACTTAAACTCACAATAAGGTTAATATGCCTTGTTAATGAACTGTTTTGAAGGACCAACACACAAACTTTGAGTTGTAAATTGCATTTTGAATCGACGAAAAGAGAAGGGGCGAAACAAAAGGGAGAAAAGTGGAAGAAGGATTCTTGGAATGAGAATTCTGAGTCGTGGATTACGGATTTAAAAGGTCATAAGAAAAACAAAGATATTCAAAGACGCCAGAACAGAAACAAACAAACACTAGCTTTGTGTTTTCACAATGAGCTTTCTTAGTTTCAAATTCAAGGTATTTTCTTTAATAATTTAAGTCTGTGAGCTCTGTGTAAATTAGTTTAAATTTAAAGGTAAAGGAAAATAAACAAAAAATGCTAAGGTTTTTTATGGGTTAATAAGCGGCCAAACTTGAAATTGATTCAAGTTCTGATGAAATTCCCGATTTGTCAGCCAACTGAAAAAGTTGTCATTACTAATTTTTAGTGTACTTGATTTTTGGAATTGGAATTGGAATGGTAGAAATAGTTTCAACAGTTTATTAGTAATTTTCAAAGAACTCTGCGGTCATTCAGCTCGTTTCTCCGTTCTTCAGCCACGAAATCCTGCATTCATTTCAAAACAAGAAAATTTGTTTTGTGGTTGAATTTCAACGCCGCTCGGAGTTTTTTTTGTCTAAATCTCAGCTTCGTTACTGAGATTTTTTGAATGGCTATCCTACTCAACTGTTAGAATTATAATGGTGGAAATCACACGCTTAGACAAACTTAAAATAAATCTTTGTCTTCAAAGTCCGAATGTTGATGTTAACAGGTCAACTTATTATACTTTTTTTTGTTGAAATTTACAAGTACTTTTCTGATTTTACATGAAATTGAAGAATAAACCAAAAAATAGTTGTGCAGCGTTCCTTTGAAGGCCTTAATATGTCCATGGCAAAAAAATATAAAGCTCCACACTGGATGTTAAATAATTCATTTGTGTGTTAAAAGGTGCTTGTTCAAATCCCGCTTTCTCCTCGCTCTGTAATCACATTTTGGCTCAGGGCATTTAAATGGTTTAATTTCAGAATGAATCAGTTTTATATGACCTAAAACGTTGCTTCTTGTTTTCGCTCGATACGAACAAAGTTCACATTTGTACTGTTTTTCGTCACTATGAGTTTTCAAATGAGCTGCAAGATTTGACTTCGATTTACAACGGAATTCGCAGGATTCAACTGAACAGACAAAAGGTTTTTCATCAGAATTTGTAGGTTTGTGCTGCAGAATTTCATATCTCGTCTTTGCTTCAAAATTACAGTGGGCCTCGTCACATCTGAACCATTTTTCGAGAGTGTGTCGTTTGATGTGTTGTTAGAGATCTTCTTTAATTTTCCCGGAATATTCACAAAGTGGACACTTGAATGAAGGACGTTCTTTGCCATCTTGTGGCTCGTGAGTTAATCCATATCTTTTGAGATGAGCTTTGTGTGCCGTTGAAAATTCACAATTTGGGCCAGGGCATTTGAATGGCTTTTCTTTTGTGTGGACCGTTGAATGTTTGACCAGATTACTCGACGTGGCCGTTGCATAAGAACAGGATTCAAATTGACAAACAAATGGTTTTTCTCCAGTGTGAAGTCGAGCGTGACGTACGAAATTTCCCTTTTCGTTTGTTGAGTATTCGCAATTGGAGTGAGAACATGAAAATTCCGGAGTTTTCTCTTTGTGTATTTTTGCGTGACGCACGAGTTTTGACTTTACTTTCGCAGCGTACGAGCATCCAGATTTTGGACATGGAAAAGGTCGAGAGATTTCAGAACCATCTGGCGTTTTAAGGCAATGCAGATTTTTCACATGTTGGTTCAAATTTGATTTCCATTTCGATGTGAATGCGCAGTCTGAGCATTTGAAGGGTTTCTCCTTGGAATGAGTTACAGTGTGACTATTGAAGGACTGGAGAATCTGTGTAGAATACGGACAGAGGGCGCACTTGTGCACAACAAGTTTGTCTGTACTTTTAGTTTTCCCTATCGCCATGTTTTACTTGAATCTAAGAGTTTGGATTGTTTTTCTTTAAAACCGTTTTAATGAGAAAATCAGATCGTTGAAAAGAGCAAATGTTAATTTTTTCGCATGCTCAAAGACTTTGAATTACTCGGTTAAAGACTTTTGGTTTTTAGAAAACTGGATTGTGACAAAGAATACGAATGAATCTAACCGTAGATTTTCTTTACACAAAAGATGAATTCTCAATTCATGTTTGTTTTTGAAAGAGTAACAACAACACAAAGAACAGAACAAGTTTTTGCTTGTGTTGACGCTGTATTTTGAACCAAATGAAAAAGTTACTTTAAAACCTCGTGCATTGGGGAAACAGAGCAGGAATGAAAAACATACAACAAAGAGAAGGGAAAACCTGGAGTTGAAAACTAATTGTAAGTTATTTTGAGGCTTTAAAAAAAGGAAAGAGTTAAAAAAGAATGTTAATCCTTAATTCTTAATCCCATTTTCCTTATTGCAGCTAAATTTGAGTCAATTTACAGCAGAGTCTTGGATTAACAAATAATAATAGAAATTTCAGACACTTGTATTTTTCCATGTTTTAAGTCGAGGAATAAGCAAAATACAGTAAAAACAATTTCATCAAAAAAATAAATAGTACAAAAGGATGACCTTTGTTAATCTTTAATCCATTTCTTGTGAGGCAAAAATAAAATTCCCTGAATGAAAACTAATGCTATTGTTAGTGTCGAAAACTTGTACAAAACCATGGGCAAGACTAGGGCAAGACAGAAACTCATGTGCAGAAACGTTCATAAATCTATAAAAAGTTACAAACGGCGTCAAATTACAACATTTTAGTGTACATGCAGGTTATTTCGATTCAAAAGCCACGAAAAAGTTTTAAATAGTAGCACCAATCATTTGTTTTATATTTCGCTCTGACGAAACAACTAAAAAATTGATGAGCTGTCAAACTACGAGAAATGATATGACAAAAGGTTTGACGCTGTAAACTTTCTGCTTGACTTGAATTTTTTTTATTTCATTACAAACCAACACTATAATAAGTTACGGTTTTTTTTCGATATTTTCGGACACCTCAGATTTCGATAAAGCCTATACCATTCGAAAGAGCGCATCAAACTTAGGCGAAACCATGCTTAGCCGGGCAAGGATCCGCACATTTGGAGCCTCAGTGCATCAAAAACTTCGGAGCTAAAACAGCATGATTTTAACTGTTGTTTATATAGCTTAGCGGGTTTTGATCGGACTTTTGGCTATTTTCTAAGCCTTGATTTTGACTTTTATCGGAAAAATTTTTTTGGCAGGTTTATCGAGTTGATTCTGATTGTGTAGTATACCCAGATTTGGTGCGCAGTTGTAACACAAAATCATGTTAGAAATGTTTTTTTAAGCCAAACTTTTTTTAAAGCAGCAAACGCGCCGCGGGCCAAGAAGTACGCCTTGTGCACTTGTTTGCCATAATAAAATTCAGAAAATAGTTAAAAATAGAAACATAATGGAATTAAATTATTTTATTTCACTTGTACCAATTTATTTTAGAAACCATTTTCATGCTACTAAGAGCCAAGAAAATTTTAAGAAAAGCCAAAACTTTTCATGTGGCGAATCACTTTCCTCTGAATTTATCCTTTCAGATTTGATAGTCTTTGATTGAGCCTTGTTTTTTGTTTTTTCAGTCCATATTATATTTTTTGAAACATTTATGGCCGTTCGCCGCTGCATTTTTGTACTCATAATGTTTAAACGTGCATCATTCAAAAATACTGGAGTATGTGTTATGTCTTTTTTGATTTGTGGCTCAAAATGTGCTTTTTTAGGTGTTCCTTTCTCTTGAAGGCGGAATCACAATTTGTTTCTGTACATTTGAAAGGTCGGAAGTTGGGGTCAGAATGAACGGTTCGTAAATGCCTTCTCACAACATCTCTTGTTTTTCCTCGGAATGGACAAAGTTCGCATTTGTACTGTTTTTCGTCACTGTGAGGCTTCAAATGATTATCGAGATAAGCTTTCCGTTTACAACGATATTTACACGATTTGAAAGAACAAGCGAAAGGGTTTTTATCAGAATGTGTAACTTTGTGAATGTCAATTTCCCATTTTCTCTAGGCTTCAAAATTGCAGTTAGACTCGTCACATTTAAACAATTTTTCGAGCGTGTGGGTTTTGATGTGAGGAGCGAGTCCTGTTTTCCATATAGTAGAAAATTCACAAAGTGGACACGGAAATGATGGGCGCTCTTCGCCTTCTTTGGGTTCATGAGTAAGTTTATGTTGTTTGAGACGAGAGTTTTTGGTCGTTGAGTATTCACAATTTGGTTCAGGGCATTTGTACGGCCGTTCTTTTGTGTGGGTTCTCGTGTGAGTCACAAGATTACCCAGATGAGCCGCCGCAAAAGAACAGGATTCAAATTGACAAACAAAAGATTTTTCCCCGGTGTGAGTTCGAGTGTGAGAAATGAGACTTTTCTTATAGTTTGTAGAAAACTCGCAATTGCGATAAGAACACAAGAACTCGGGAGTTTTGCTCGAGTGAATTTTTATGTGCTGAATGAGTTGTGATTTTTCCTTTGCGGCGTAGTTGCATCCAGACTCTGGACATGGGAAAGGGCGAGAAGACGGCGATCGAAGGAGATGAACATTTTTTACATGCGCCCTGATGTACTGTTTCTGTGTCGCCCTGTAGGGGCACTCGGGGCACTTGAAGGGCTTCTCATTCAGAACTTTCATTTAGAACTTCGTCCTTTGGCACATTTTGTAGGAACTGGATTCAAATTGACAAACGAATGGTCTTTCGCCCGTGTGAACTCGAGTGTGTCGAATGAAATGGGATTTTTCGTTGCTGGAATAAATGCAGTTGGGATGAGAACAGGAAAACGTTTTTTCTGCAGCATGATTTTTTGTGTGGCGTTTGAGGTGTGACTTTGTTTTTGCAGCGTAGTTGCATCCAGAACTTGAACATGGAAAAGGTCGAGAAGACATCAATTTGGAGTTCAGATGGTGTACATTTTTAGCATGTCGGTTAAGAGTGTTTATCAATTTCGCCCTGTAGGGGCATTTTATGGGCTTTTCGATCGAGTTGGTTTTCAAACGCTCTTGGTAGTTTCTAAAAGCCTTCGTAGAATAAGGAGAGATGAAGCAATTGAGCTCGACTACGTTTTCTCTACTGTAATCTTGGCTTCTAGTCATTTTGAGGTGGATAAAGTGTCAAGCTGTTACAGAAAAAACTTGAAATAAACCTGTTAGAAATCTAATAAGATTAATTCTGCTTTTCTAATGAAAACGGAACAACTTAGAATCAGTTACTGTTCAATTTTTTTCCCGTTGTTACGGCCGTTATTTAGAGATTAGCTTTTGCCGATAACTTCGGCCACGTTAATGAACATTGATGAAAAAGTTTTAAAATTACGGCTGAAACTTACAGAATTGAAGGCAACAATTTAAAATTAATTGCGAATTTTTTCATTAACGGACTACAATTTCCATTTACTTTTACTACATTTTCGTGACTTCAAAAGCTTTTTTGTATACAAAAACAACAAAACCTTCTATACCTTTTATTCAATGGTGTTCAAACTCGCCTTTTGTCTTCAAAGTACGGAATGAAGCAAAGTTGAAAAGTTAACCTGTGATAAAAATGTGTAGCTCCATCAAATGAAATATTTCTTCGACTGACCCTCCAATCGGCTGTTCACTTTGTCAAAGCGCATTCTAAATTGAAGCTTGAGTTGAAAGAGTTGCTTGAAATCGGCTGCTGATTAATTTGAACGCCGTTTGAAATTTTAAACAACTAAAAACAGTGTTGAAAGGTGAAGATAGCGTATAAATCTTTCATCGTGCGCTATTTTGTGGATCAAAAATCAAAACAAGGTAGTTGAACTGTTGTTGTGATTTGATTAAAGCTGTGCAAAATTTCATGAATAATTAGAATTGACCAAATAACTTGATTTTGTTACATTTTGAGCTGTTTACTAATTGTAAGACAAATGTTTTGTAGATCTCGATACATAAAAGTGTAATACAAACAATAGGTAAAATTGAGCTTATTCCTTTTGAGAATTGAACATGATCAGATGGATTCTTTTCGCACTGTTTTTAAGAGCGAATTCCTAGTTCACCGATTTCAAGATTTTTTTTCCACATCTCCCGTTTTTTGTTTAAAACGATAAAAATTCTCAAATTTACAGTTAAAAATTTCATCAGCATCAGAGAAACAACATAACATTTACGCTTTAACTTCTCTGGCTTGTGACTTTACAATTGCTTTTTCTACGACATTTACTGCGAATAAGTTTAAAACCTTTGCTTTGTGGAAAAAGTCTGCCAAGCAGCTGTGCGATTATGTTTTTGCTCTCCTGTGGAACAAAATGTGCTTTTTCAGATCCGGTTTCCGTTTGGATGCGTATTTGCACTTTGGTTCTGTGCATTTCAAAGGACGGACGTCAGAGTGGACATATTTTAAATGCCCTTTGACGATAGTTGTTGTTTTGGCTCGAAATGGACAAAGTTCACATTTGTACCGTCGTTCCTTACTGTCAGTTTTCAAATGAGCGGAAAGAGTTGACTTCCCTTTGCAACGAAATTCACAAGCTTGAACTGAACAAGCCAAAGGTTTTTCATCAGAATGCCCCAGTTTGTGAAGATTAAAATTTG
The DNA here is from genome assembly GCA_034698325.1 of Sminthurinus elegans. NCBI lineage: Eukaryota > Metazoa > Arthropoda > Collembola > Symphypleona > Katiannidae > Sminthurinus > Sminthurinus elegans. Next base: position 2,032 of record JAQGBI010001030.1, on the reverse strand, counting down.
TTTTTGTTTTGGCTTCAAAATTGCAGTTGAGCTGATCACATTTGAAGAACTTTTCAAGTGTGTGACTTTTAACATGGTTTGAAAGACGATCGTCTGTTGGTGTGTTTTGAGAGATGAAGATGTTTTCCCTAAATATTCACAAAGTGGACATTTTAATGAAGGGCGCTTTTTGCCCTCTTTTGGCTCGTGAGTTAGTTGATGTCGTTTGAAATTGGAATTGTCTGTCGCTGCGTATTCACAATTTTGTTAAGGACATTTAAAAGGGTTTTCTTTTGTGTGGATTCTCGTGTGAACCACAAGACTACTTTTTTCGGCCTTTGCGTAAGAACAGAATTCAAATCGACAAACAAAGGGTTTTTCACCCTTGTGAATTCGAACATGAGCAAGAAGATTGTGTTTATCGTTCGTCGAGAAATTGCAATTTGGATGTGAACAACAGAATTCTGTAGGTTTTTCAGAGTGGATTTTTGAGTGATGAATGAGCTTTGCTTTCATTTTCGCAGAGTAGTTGCATCCAGAATGTGGACATGGCAAAGGTCGAGGTGGTCCGTTGGTCGACTTAAAGTAATGCGCATTTCTTGAATGGATTTCTAAATTTTGTCTCCGTGTTGTCCTGAATTGGCACTCGGGGCATTTAAAGGGCTGTTCACTTAAATGAGTTTTTAGGTGTTGTTTGTAGTGCTTTACAATCTGAGTCGAAAAAGGACGATTTCTGCAGTTATAATTGACTAAATTTTGGACACTTTTATTTTCCTCCTTTGCCATTCTAGCTGCTTGAAGAGGAAATGCCTTGGAATTCGTTTTTAACTAAAAGCTTGCAAAGAAATCTGGTCAAATTGTGAACAACATCAACATCAATTTTGTGAAATTTGTAATTTATTGGAATGTTCAAGAAGTTTCTGAGTACTTTGTTTGAGAATTTGTCAATTTCGTAGATTGTGTACGTTAAAAAATGCCAATGAATTCAATCGAAAATTTTCTACACACAAAAGATACATTTAAAAGTCAAGTTTACTCTAAGAATCGAAACTACAAACAAAAAACAAACCGAAATTCATTTTCGTATTCGCTCGCATTTTTTGTAACTTTTTCCCAACACTTGAAAGTGGAGCCCACAGAAATGTTTTAAATATTTTTTAACGCTGACAAGTACATCAACAGTTGTAGTTTGTTTGTACCGAGGACTTTTCGAAACGAAATTTCATGATTAAAATAAGAAAGGCAAGTTGTTTCATTTGAACGCCACTTGAAATTTGTATGCACTTTGCCCAACCACTTTGGCAGAGATGATTTGCATTCACATGACAGAAATACATTATCTACATTCCATTTCCAATATGACTAGTCTTCACGACTTTATACTGAAAAAATATAGAAAATGCAATGTCTTGCATCTAAACAACTTGCATTTTTCTGAGATGCTCAAAATTCGAACTAATGATGATGCATCCGTGGCGGTTTTATGTGCATAAATGGTAATGATTTCCGCAACAACTAGAATTTCTCATATAAACTTTTTTAATAAAAAAGCCAAAGTATCCATTGAAAAATTAAACAAAGGCCAATCTGCGAAAATACCCAGGAAATCATGAGATGTTCAAGTCTGAAAACAAAAGATAATCTTTGACAACGTTTCTTCTACTTCATTCGGATTTCAAGAGTGTTCCTCTTCAGAATTCCCTCGCTTATGAACCTTAGGTTTGAGTTCTTGCTTCAGAATCGCCACAAAAACTTGCTCTTTGAATCATTTCAAAATTTGCTTCGAAATTGAATCTCTCAATTGGGGCATTTTATCTTGAATTTCTTTGGCTTAGCATTGTAACTACCATTCTTTAATCGCATCATCATCATTTTGATTCTTGTCCAAAATTTGAATTGAAGCCCCTTGCACAGTGCCCAATTTCAGGTCAGAGGCGGCCAAAAGTCCATTTTGTGAACTCTTCCTTTTGAAAGTTTGAGTTTATGCCTGAACTGCAAACATTCCACAGACACAAAAACCGAAATATTATGGACCCTCGCCAACGCCATCTGG
>JAQGBI010001029.1:0-11573 GCA_034698325.1 Sminthurinus elegans | reverse complement strand
AATGTGAGAATGGGGTGTACAAGTTTCACAGTTTGTATTTTATTAGCCATTTCATTCTATTAGCCTACAGTCTAAAACTTTCTTGTTACTTTAGTCTTACGTTTGTTTGATGATGATGAAATTCACCCGTGTCGATGTTGAGCTGGTAAAGAGGGAGTAATTTCCAACCTTCTTTTGCAATTAGTTGCACTGCTTCAATTACAAACTCTGCCTCTGCCATGGAGGCATAAAATGGGAAGGTGAGGCGTACATAGCCCGGCCGATAAGATTCATACGCTGATCCCTCCAAATAACGTCTCAAGTGTGTACGATCCAATCGACTAAAAGTTACATACAAATATATAGTAAACAGTCATTTATAAATACTAAAATCTTTACTCGTTGCTTTATTCGTCGGCTGCTGGGTTTCATACTACTTTTTCAACGTCTTTAGTTTATAGTCTACAGTATATTACATGAACTTTTGCACTGTAAAAAGTAAAAAGTATAGTGAAAGCTTTTTTTATTTTTTTTTCATACATCTTTTATAGGCTTTTATATACCACCACACATCACAGTTTCAACTTTTAGCTGCTACTATTATTATCATTTATCATTTATTAACCCACAGGCTTTTGTTTTATACATAAAACTAGCTACAATACAATATAATAGATGTACAAAGTAAAAATAAAAATGACGTAAAGCTTTCAAAAATCCTGTGATAAATACAACATAAGTTATGTAATTCTATCAAGTCTGCTATATCATGTGTTTTTTTGTTCTTCTTTCCCTCAAGAAATTAAATTACACGATAAATAATAAACAACACCACAAAAATGATGAAGGGCCATCATTACTACATCAAAAACGAGTTGGATCAAAACAGTAAAAAAAGGATGACAATAGACAATAGATTGAAAGTACAAAATGTGAAAACTCACCTGTCTTCGAGCAATAGAGCTTCATACTCATGAGCGAGGTCAACGTTGATTCCCAACAGGTGTTGGCTGTATGTCCCTGAGCACATGCATCCACCTCTGGACTGGATACCGAATAGATCATTCAAAAGTGCAACAACAAAGTTGTGATGCAAATAAAATCCCTGAAATAAAATACAGTTTCCAAATTCCAAATATCAAATATTATTCACTAAGCATTTAGATTCAATTTCAAACTTGAAACATATATTATATGAACAGAATCTTACCGTTTCAGGATGTTGAATAAGAAATGAAATAATTGGCAGACGAGGTTCTTTTGAATGTCCTAAAATTTTAATCTCGGGTGTATTTTTCCAAGCTTCAAGAGCTTTCCTACAAAAACAAAAACAGAAAAAGAATGAAAATCAATTGCCTTCTAAAAAAAAAAAAAAGGTTAATTAGCAAATTATAAATGACATTTGATTGATAATTGATACAGACGTTCAGATGATTTTCTTTAGAAGTGAAAACAAATGAAGCTTAAAAGGTAAAAAGAAACTTACATGCACATGAGAGCCTCTTGTGAAATTATATTTTGACTTCCAACAGCATCCTTCAGTCTAAAAACAAGTCCAAGTCGGATGGATTCGATAATAGCAGGTGTTCCTCCTTCTTCTCGATATTCTGTATTCTAAAGATAACGAGTACACAAGCAAACAGAGGAAAACTTTGTTAAAAGGAATACAAACACTAAATAAACATAAATTCTTCCTCATCCTCATTTTCCACACCACGAGAGAGAAAGTGAAAGAGAGAAAGAGCACATGTGTGTGGAAAACAAACTCACAACTTTTCCTGGGTGAATAACTAATTGGATGCAAATACTTGTAACATGATTAATGATGCATTCATTCATTCATTCATTTGTTTTTTTTGGTATGTTTTGTATGTTGTATGTTACTTTTAAATAGCGATGAGAGTCTTGTGTGACAAAGAACACAGTTCCACCTCCAGACACTTTTGGAGTTGTATTCTCAAATATTGAATTTTTTGCAACCAGCACTCCTGGCGTTTGTGGACCTCCTACAAATTTATGACCAGAAAAATAAATGGCATCCTTCTTTGCTAGGTTGCTGTCTTCTGATGAGGATGGAATAACAGTATTCATGACGATCTGAATATGAGAAGCTGCAGCTGAATAGTCCCAAAATGCCAGTCCTCCGTATTTGTGCATCAAGATTGTAATGTCAACATCATCAGTGACCGTACCCTAAGTAAAAATAAATAAATGTATTTACAGTCTATTTACAGTTTATCTAGTTAATTGTGAATTGTGATCAATGACAAAATCTAAATTACATGGCACATTTTTCAAATTCACTACTGTCACTGAACTAAATTCGGAAATGCATTGAAATTTGAAACTTGGCAATCCTCTTTACATTTTACATGCATCCAATTAGATTATGTACATTATGCATGTTTAACATCAACATTTATCCAACAACTTTTCAATTCTCAACCTACCGTTATGTTTGATGCCACGGAAAAGCATCCAATTAAACGACGTTCCTTATTACTGTCATCCGCCACTACTTGTTTCAAACTGATCTCCAGGAATTCTATATCAAACTGACCAGAACTGGTTTCCGGGATGTAAACCATCTGTCAAAAAATGGGAAGGAAGGAAGAATATGTTATTTAGTTATTTTATTCAAAGGGATATCATATTATCACTTTTTTAAATATTAAGCAGGTCAACATTAATCATCATTTACTGCTAAATTTACTCATAATATTTTCTACATAATATAATAATACACTCGTCTACTTGCATATCTACTTAAATCTATCAAAATATACATAAAAAGAGTAAGATGAAAATAACGATTATCTACAAAATTTATGGCCCCAATCCAAAAAATAAAAATCTTTACTATGACAAGTTTTGGCTCACAGTTTTTTAAGCATATACAGTCTATCGTTTTTGGTATAGCATCATATTAAAAAAGATGTATAAAGTAAAGTAAAGTAGTAATGTCTCTAGTCATAATAACGATTTCATTCAAGTCTTCTCACTCTTCTCTTTACTCTATAACTTTTGACGAATACGTAACATGTGTACAAAGTAAAAAGTTCACAGTAATAATTCTTTATACTAATTACATGGCAAAAAATAGGAGAGAACAATTGCAAAGGTGCCGACTGGAACCTAGAGCTATTTGCAAAAAGTATAATAATAATAATAATAATTTAATACGTAAAATACAAAAGTATAAGCATATATACTTTATACTTTTTATACTGCACATATAACATATAGTGTAAAGTTCAAACGTTTTCATAAGGAAAACCCGAAAAAACCTTTCATACGGAATTTTGTTTATATTTCGTTTCAAAAAAAGAAAAGTCGGCACGTGTACTCACAAAAAAAAGAAGAATATAATTACTAAAAGTACTAAGTACATGTTTATTTTTCGCATTAATGTGTCATGTTCCAAGAATCTACATTCTATGCATTCTTCTATCTACAACAACAACTTTATACTTGATATGTAGAAAGTACAGGAGAAACATGTGAGAGTTCAAAAGTTTAGTCGAGTTTAAAAAACAATACAGTTTACAGTACAAAGGAGGAGGAAATGTGATTTACTTTTGCTCCAGCATCACGCCATGGTAGGAAATTTGAGTGATGTTCAAAAGGACCAACAAAAACCACGGGTTTTTGGTTTGGTTCAACATTATGAGTCAGAGCATGAACGAGTTTGTCAATTGCTTGTGTCGCTCCGGATCCACAAAATATTACAACGTCATGTTCACTCGCACCTTATTGTTTACAAGAAAAAAATACATAACAAAACAAATATAATAATAATAAACATGAGGGCATTATGCAAATATGTTACACTTTATTATTATACACATGTAAATAGAAAACACACAAGACAGGAAATTTTACATATTATACTTACCAACACTATTCCGGACTATATCCTTCGCCTCATGTCTTCATTCATAGTAAAAAATGGGAATGTATAGAAAGTTATTTAAAATTTAAATCATATAGCTACAACATAACACATGATACATTATTATGCTTATCGTAATTTACGTTGAATACGATTATTCATAATATTTTTACTGCTTCATGTTTCATTTTGTGGCCTAAACAAATAGTACAGAGTCCGAATAACAAGTTTCCTTCCCGTTACCTACATACTGTCTTTAATTCATTCACTCCTATTTCCACTTCTTATTTACATTAAAAAAAAACCACACAGTAGCAAAATAGAAAAAGTCTTCGCAATTCGCAGTACACTATCTATCATTATTTTCTCACGAGCTCTTATTCACAACTTTTTGACCTCTACTCTAGTATAAAATTCAATCTTATATAAATTGACAAATGATATGTACCAAAATATACGAACCATGCGATAAAAAGAATTGTTAGTAACAGCATTTACTATAATCTATAATCCAAAATACTAATATTATAGGTCATCAGTATTTTTTATATAGTATTATACTTACCTATACATCGTAGTTTGAGATGACGTATGAGTGGAGGTAGTATGCGTGTTTGCATAGTGCGGAAGAACACTTTCAATGATGAATTCTTCTATACAACGGAGAGGTTGACCAGAAGCTGTATTGTCCATATAAACACCTATAAAATGACAAAATGAACACAAAGTTGTAAATCATGAATCATATGGAACTTTTTATTATTATTGAAAACTAATTAAATCTAAATTCTTCCACACAGATGTGTACATTATAAATTATAATTATTGTAGGTTTTCAAATTAATTTTTCATCTTCATTACTCATTATTCATTAAAACTTTTGTACGGCACGTAAACACACACAAGACACAAGACAAACTGTTTTGTTTTATTTTGTTATCGATGTACATATTACACGTAGTTTACATTTTACGGATTAATTTTTTGAAATGTAAACACTAAACACACATTCTAGTAGTAGTTTCATCTGCCTATTGTATATTGTATAGTGCATATCTTTATGAATGTCATTGGTCTTTTATCCTATGGAATTAAAATATTACTTTAAACCTCTTTATAAAAGTAACATGCCTGTTGCTTGTTGTTAGTTTGTGTTTGTTTTTGAGCTTTGTATTTTGTATATATGCATTCAATGCGCATTGTAGTATGTAAATGTGTGTAAATATTTACTGTCATGATACAAAATGGAAATGCATATAAATGCACATGAATCCAAAATCGAATATTGAATATATTGAACACTGCACTGCTTACATAATCAAAAGTTCACTCAACACTCAAAAATAAGACTGTTTAAGACGTCACCAGTCACCATAATACAAATACCAAATACAAATACCAAACAGCAAAACAGTGTGACACGAGTGCATTAAAATAAACATGAATACCATTTCTAATCTCCGCTCTTATGCATACATGTATAATAATTTATGTACCAGTCCTGAGTCCACACTTACAACAACATACAACTTGAAATTTTCTACATATGTTTTGTTTTTTTCTTCTGTATGATTGTTGATTCGGATTCCGATGGAAAATTTATAAATACTACAAACTACAAACAATATTTTTAAAATTTTCAAATGTGTGACAAATGAAAAACAGGTTTCAAAGGTTCACAATTATTGCACAATGCAATGTACAATGTACAAACCAGTAAATAGTCAATAGTAAAACTAATCTGAATGTTTTCCATTTCCCAAGTTCCACGTAAATAAAATTTATAAAAATCTTCCAAATCCACTCGTCTATTTAGAAAATACAGAGAAACATGTACAAAGTAAAAAACATACTCATGTTTTACGTAAATACTAAATACTTTTCTCTATAATATGGACACACAGATACTTGTTTTTTTTTTACTTCCTCTCCACAGTCAACTCCAAACTCTATCAAACTTTATCTCAAGTACATATGACATATACTTCACAATTTACAATTTTACGTATTATTTATCTACATTTGTGCAAATGCAAGGCAGCAAAATGTATTTAGCAAGTATGAAAACTGGAAACACTTTTCCTTCATCTTCCCACACTGATTATTGATGATTGACGTCAGTGTGTAAAAACCTATTATACATACATGTAGGTACAAATAATATTATCTATGCACTGAACTGAATCATAATACACATTCCAGTTTTATCACGGATGAAATATAACCGCACAATTAAGAAAATCAAATGACCCAATTAAGAATGGTTAATTTGATCGAATTACAATTTGAATCACGGCCTTGGCCATTGACAATATGAGATCATAAAGAGTATTGTGATGGCACATAATCTTTTATTACAAGCAGATGGGTCTATTTCGGATGTTTGGTATTCTCTCAAATATCTAATGTGTGTAAACAGGAATAAACTCACATTGTACATTGAACATACTAAATATCTATGGGCTATGAGTATGCAAATTTATGACTAAATATCTATAAACGGTTGTATGACATTAGACAGCTCGAGCAAAATTTTGGGAGTGAATAAAAAAAAGAAGGGTAATGTAGAAATTATACCCACTAAACTATACAAGGTTCCAGCTTTTTTCCCATGCATGTGACATAGTACAGAGAAATTTCTAGAAAGAAGTATTATAAAATGTACACTATATATGTAGATACAGATAAATATTATGTCAATTGACCTTACCTATGTATCTATACTTGTAATCTACAAGATGATACGTTTAATGTCTCAATAATGTGACCATTATTATCAGAGTCACAGTCAGTCTTAAGTAGTTATAAAATAGCCGATTTATGCATATATATACAAATACATAGAACTACAGACTACAACCTTGCCACCAAGTATTAAGTTTTTTCTCTCCCTTCAAGTTCCATGTTCCATATTCAATATAATATTATTATAAAGGTTATCAATTTGCGTGCGTATCTACTTTTGATGTATCTATTTGCAAGACAAGAAAAAGAAAACCAGAATGAAATCCAAGTTAAAAATGAAAGACCATGTATGTATATGTATCTATGCATGTGAGCAATCAGTCCCAGTTTGCATGATTTTTGTGTATGCATGCACAATGCACATTCTTTGGTTGGTTCAGGCTGTGACTATCAAAATCAATACTGGATTTAACCAGATACATATTATCATTATCATTATTCATTCCTATTAGTATTACTTGTATGTACAATGTTCATGTGTAACAAAAGGACTTGTTCTTCCACTTCCTTCCTCTACCTCGGCATTTTTTTTCATTTGGAGAGTACCAATCAATCATGTGTGCTCAGTGCTCAGATTATCTTTTCAAGTACATATAAAGTATAAATGACACAACTCAAGTCTACAATTTTGAGCTGAAAAAGGAGCTGCACAGAGTAAACTAGCGAAATTGCTTACTTTTGCGAATAATAAAGATGATTTCGATACTCAATACTCAATGCTAGAGTTTTTTTTTTTTAGTGCCACATAAATGGTGTATAAAATTTGATAAAACGTGAGAACGTAAACAAAAATAAAAAAGAATGTCACTGCAAAAAAAAAAATTTGTTCTTTTTTACTCCGCTGTTCTCTTGTCTATGTTTTATATAAGTAGTAAAAGTACAAGTATAGGCAAAACTGTTTAAATCTTCTGTCGTGTTCTCATCCGAATGAAATAGATACAAAATATATTATCTTCATTTCATGCTGATGTAATACATAATAATAATAATAAGGAATACGAGTTATGCAAACATAATGAAAAACAAAATAGTAGTATATTATACTACGCATTTGTAAGTTATATAAAAAAATCAAATTCTGCTGATACATTTTTTGACACTGACAGACATATCATCATACACATGAAACACTACCAAACTGTTTAGAAATACATCAAACTTTAGTTTTGGCAAAGTAAACGGCTTTTAGTTTCTTTTTCCTTTATCTCCAAAACAGATCAAACTAAAATCACAAAAAATATTTCCTTTTGTATTATGTATCAATCTTTTTTTTCTGTTGTACGTTGTACTATATCAAGAGGAAAAAAAGTTTGAGAATAAATAAGTAGTGAGTTGTAAGTAACACTCATAAACGAAGAAGAAAAGTACACTCTACAAACAAAAACAATAAGCATCCACCACGTCTTTGTTTACACAAAATAACCAAAAACCAAAACACATGACAGACCCATGACGTAAATGGTAAATTGATTTGTGAAGAGTACACATAGAAATTGTTATTATTTTTTTAATAGGCATGGGAGAATACAAATCAGTTCAAAAATAAAAGGATAATGTAGTAATTAATATTATAATTCATAATAAATTTTAATATGAAGTATTACTGTATGCTAAACTTTATTCCACATGACCAAAAAATGTGTACAATGTATCTAAGTACATGTACAATCTACAAGGCTAATGGAAACTCTCAAGTTATTCTAACGTAAATTTGCACACATAGAAATATTTACTGCTCATCACTGCTCAACGGCTACTATCTAAAATTGCGAATCCAACTTGTTGTTATTACATGCATGTACACTTGATGCTTGATTCATTGAGTTGACAGCTTTCATGAGAAGATGTTTGCCATGATTCAACAACAATGTAATTACTACTACTATTTTCATGATTCAATTATTTCAGCATATTTGATCACAAATCACTTGCGGTTTTGAAGATATTATAGAATGTAGAATATGAAGATTAATACATAATAAAGCTCAAAAATTTGCTTAGTTTAATTTTTGACTTTAGCATCAAAATACAAAGTACTCAACAGTCTTCATTTCCATGTATAATATTTTTTATTATACATAGTACATAGTGACAAGAAGAAGACCTTTTGCCTTTTGTCTCTTTCACTCTTCTAATGAATATTTACAAGTACACAGTTCATAATATATTATATAATGTGTATACGTTTGTAATTTGTATAGCATCATTAACTACAAACTACATAACAACGTAGTCATATTGTGAAATTATTACAGTCCTCCATTGTATGAGCGAGCTTCCTTTAGTCAATTTACAATTTACCACTTCCATGTAATGTTAAATCAGCACATGCTGTACTCGAGTGCACTATGCATAATATAAACATTATAGTTACATCATCTATTACCTATTAGTCAGCATACCCAGTTGACAATAATAGACTTGAAAGTACAAAATACAAAATATGAAGGCGCTAGACACTAGATGAATAACTATTGGAGAAGAAGCAAATTATAATATATAATATATTTTAAGTTTTAAGTAATATTATATAATAGATGTGAGATGTGACCGACCATTCACAATTCACAATCAGTGTGGAATCCATAAATGATCTTGTCCTTCTAAAAGTGTGATGCTCCTGAGTAATAATGACTAAATGGTAAGTGGCAGATTTTAAATGCATAAAAATAAAGCACCTTCTTTCATATTTCATAGTCCACAGTCCACAACACAAAACAATTTGTAGGAAAAATCTTTCAAGATTTTCCAAGTTAAAACTTGACATGTGATATTTATTTATCAAATATTTTGTTTGTGTTGAATTCAAAAAGACACAACGTAAAACTTCCAGTATATCTTGTTTGATAGAATATTATGATATTTATACATTTACAGTTCTAGTGCATAGTACATAGTACTCAAGGTCAAGAGTACAACTAAAATTTGAATGAAATAAAACTAAATGATTTATATTATACAACCCAAATAATGCATGTATTACATACATAAATTCACATGGAGATCATACATACATACGAAACATCTTCAATCCTCAACTTTCAACTTCCTTCAAACTTGAGACATTAAATTTCCACTGTATGAAAACTAACGCTTCTGCCTTGTAACTTTTAAATGTAATATGTATTATGTATTAATAATGAATAAGGATGGAAATATGCTTCAAAGAACATCATTTCAAGTTTGAAGTCACAAGTCACAACTCGTTACTCGTGTCTTTCCATCTTTCGAAGAGAATCTTGGAGAGGCGAGAGAGACATGCTTTTTTGTATTTAGTAAGAAAACTCATAAATATGAAATGGATTATGTATATCAAATATATTGAATGCCCTGAGCTTCCTTGTAGATACAGATTACAGATAGATAGAGTACCTGAATATTATTATATTGTTGTCATCTCTTTTCTCTTTACTCTTTACTCCTGCATCAAAGCTTAAAAGCCTCAAAACAAATTAAAGCAATAAGACTTTAAATTTTCTTTGTACATCAAACATGCATATTATAATATTATGTTACAGTCAAAGAGGAAGAGCAAAGAGATTCTAGAGTAATGCGTCGTATGCAAAAGTTGATCTTTCATAATTTACACATTTCACATAAGCACGTACAATTATACTTTATATGTATGTGTGTATAAAACAATAAGGACTAAGGACATGCCTATAATGCCCTCCGTCAAACCTTTTGTGTGTCTATAGTCAACTTTTACAAATGTAAATGTAATCTTGAATCTTGAATCTCGTCGCTTCAACTAAAAACATCCCCAAATTAATTGAAATTCCTCAAATTCTAAGTGTAAACATGAAATATAACGCAAGTGCATTATTTTTCACACACATAATAATATACACTTGTACTTGAAGAATCTAGAATTATTTAGAATCCAGAACCACCCTTCTATCACATATAAATAAAAACATGCTTAATATTATATTTTTTAGATACATAATGTCTAGAGATTGTACATCGTACATGGATAATAAACAGTAGTTATTTTGACATTTAAATCGTACATGCACTGTATTTTAATCAAGGATGAGTTTATAGTCTCGAGTAGAGTTGAGACGAAAATGAGTTTTAAATGCTAAATGATTTTTATTTTTCACAAAATAGCCATTTCCATTGCCCTGATCTCTGATTTATATTATATAAACAGAAAACAAAATATACAATATACATTGAGAGCAATGAAGGCGAACAGAAAAAACAGAAGCGGTTAGTTACATCACTTATGAGCCTCCAAAAATTTTCAATTTAACAGCTTCTCTTGTAAATAAATTACGAGTTGTACATGTATTTTGTTGTGTGTGGTGTGGAAAATGGTAAATGCCAACTAGCATGTAACAAAAAGATACATTACACAAAAGACGAAATGAAATTGCGAATCACGAACAGGGAACAACGAACAAGTGAGTATGGAGTAAAGGAAAAAAGTAGCAAAAGTCTGTCTATTGTGAGTATATTGAGTAAGTACAAAGTACACAGTATGTAGTACGGAGAATTAGGAATTAGGATCATCACCATGGTACTCACGCAACTCACTTGGTCCTCTTCTATCTGTCTGTCTGTCTGTACTTGCTCTCTGTCTGTAGTCTGTATTCCATTTATTACATTCGCTTGTGTACAAATATCGTATCAGCAGCCGTCTTGTTAGCCTTAGACGTAACACTTTTAACAGCATTCTAGATTCTAGAATTGAGTATACAGTATACTACAAAAGACTGAGTAATACAGTCATAGGGAGCGGAGAATAGGGAATAGATACTAGTTTTCAAATTCCAGCTCAAAATAGCTTAAAGCATACACAAAATACAACAAGTGAGGATTTAGCATTCATGTACAAATGATGTATAAAGTATAGAGTATCAACGTTGATTTGCTCTTCCACATCATGTTCTAGTTGAATGAACCAGTTGATTTTTATCCTACACATGACTCCACCACATTCGAATTTTGA
>JAQGBI010001028.1:0-11574 GCA_034698325.1 Sminthurinus elegans | reverse complement strand
AGGGTTTCATCAGAATGCACAATTTTGTGAACTTTAGTTTCTCTTTTGCTCTTGGCTTCAAAATTACAGTTGGACTCGTCACATTTAAAGAAATTTTTAAGGGTGTGTCGTTCTGTAGGAATATTTCTCTGATTTAGAGCAGACGGGATGACGGTGGTGAATCTTCAGCCTGTAAGAACGTTTTTCTTTTCCAAAAATAATAAACGGCCTCAGACTAAATTTTGTATTTATTGAACATTGAACCTCAAGGGCATGATTCAATTATTTAATAGACTGGCGTCTTTCAATTCTTAATGAAGTACAAGCACGTACAATTTAAAATGGCGGATATTCTTAAAAGTAGCAATTATTTTTTAGTCCTGGGGTACAAATTTCCGAAGTAGGCAAATTGAGCAACAACTAAAACCGTAATTCGAATGCCTTGATTTTTTTTAAGAAAAAGGATAGGTACTTGTAAATGTAAAACGTTGAAGAATCCGATGCCCGTGAAGTCCTTCCCACGTAAAAACTGCCACCAAAGTTCATCAAATACATGAGCGACAGAATTTTTCATGTCTACAACTTTAAAGGGAAGCAGAAGAGTTAAAAGCTAACCTTGGAAGTTCATTATCGTAGTACTTAAGAACACAAATACTAGTATGAACTTTGTGGAAGTGCACCGCTGTGAATTAAAATCAGTCCGCTCCTGAACATTGCAAAGGAAAGCCAAACATCGATTTGCTTAGCATTTGTTGAACTGACATGAATTCAAGTTCCGATGGGGGTTCTACAAAAAAACGGGGGTCGATATTTAACGGTCAACCTGTACAAATTTTGGCGCTGGAAAAATTTGGATTATGAAATGCAGCAGAGCAGAGTCCAGATTCCGGAAATGGTTATATTAATTTAGCTCCATATTTATTCATGATCAGAAAGGGATCAGGCGCACAAATGTGTTAATAATCTGCAATGAATAAAGTCGTAAAATGCTCACAGTTTGTTTAGTCGGCGTTGAAATGTTTCGCTTCCTGGCCCACTTTTTCTCATTTTGTTGTACTCATGGAAGTTATGAATTTTTTATCGGGTCCACCACGTGATCCAATTCACATTCGCTCCTCAATTTTTCTGACCGACATTTCGACTGCGCTCTGTTTTTGTACACTTCTACATTTTGCTCTGTCAGAAAGGGTGCAATTTCTTGGGTTCTGTAAATAAAAGGACCTTGACAGGAGAAGTGATTTTTCTGTGCTGAAACAAATCAATTAAACTGAAGGATTCGCCTGCTCTTTTGCTTATTGGGGTTTTTCTATTCCGCGGATTGTAAACACCATTTGTATAGATGCATAAAGAATAAACCATTTTTCCAACCAGTTGGTCCATTTTAAAAGTCCATCATTGAATCATTGCAAAATTGCAATTACATCTTTTAAGTTTTTAGAAACATCGTTTTGATTGAGTCACTTCATTTCTGCTTTAAGTAACATAATTCTGACTTTTCGAGTGCCATTTTTAAGTAAATTGTAGCGAACGCTTAAACTGAATTCAGCTCATCTCTTGTTTTACATACTGAAAATGAGCACTATCTTTTCAATCGGCGTTGAAATGCAACAGTAGAGCTTTTTAAAGATAAAATAACTTTTAAGTTGATAACTTAAAAATGTAAACACCGTCGACTTTTTGGCTGGTATAGCTTTTCGTCTTTGTCTATTTTGGGCTCAGGGGTAGAGTAAAACATAAATGGATATTCAAAAAAAGTCTTGAGTCTTAAGCGCTTAAAAATTCTTAATCACATAGTTTTCAAACTTTGGTCTCGAGAAATTTACTAATCCAAAATCCACGGACTGTTTCGTAGAATTCCCCTTCTCCTTCTTTTTGAATCCTTTCTATTTTCGTACAGGCAAAACATGTGTACTTTTATCCTTATTTGAGTTAACTTGTCCTTTAACACGACACATGCGATACGAGGTCCAAGTGTAAATTGTCTACGAAGTTTAACCCTTCGAGTAAAATTAAAACAAAAAACCCTGCTCTTAAAGTTAAGTTAGAGCCGAGCGTAAATGTAAGAGGCTTGATTATTAATTCAGCTGCAGCCTTGGCTCGTTCAAACATCTGTTAACCGCGAACAACATCCATCTTTTTTGTAAATTGTAGTTAAAACCTTTGGCATTTCTTTCCATTTGAAACTGCAGATGACCTTAAACTCCAATGGAGCACAAGTGCGCCCTCTGTCCTTATTCAACAAAAATCCTAGGAAGCTACAAACAGCATCTTAAGACCCATTCACGTGAAATGCCTTTTAAATGTCCCGAGTGTCCGTACAAAGCAAAACGGAAAACCCATATCACAGCTCATTTCAACAATGTTCATTTACTGAAATTGCCATCGTCTCGTCCTTTTCCATGTCCACGTTCTGGATGCAACTACGCTGCAAAAACGACAACTCATCTCCGGAATCATTCGAAAATCCACTCTGATGAAAAATCTTTTCTATGTTCTCACCCAAATTGCAATTTCTCCACAAAACATAAAGAAAGCCTCCCTTTTCACACTCGACTTCACACGGGAGAAAATCCGTTTGTTTGTCAATTTGAATCCTGTTCTTATGCTGCGGCTCGTCAAAGTCATCTTGTTCTTCACTCCAGAACTCACACGAAAGAACGGCCGTTTAAATGCCCTGAGCCAAATTGTGAATATTCAACAGCACAAAAATCCAATCTCAAGTCACATCAACTCACTCATCATCCGATAGAGGGCGAAGAACGCCCTTCATTTTCATGTCCACTTTGTGAATATTCTGGGAAAAGCAAAAGTCACCTGTCAAAACACATCAAAAGCCACACCATAGAAAAACGGTGCAGATGTGATGAGCCCAACTGCAATTTTGAAACGAAGACAAAAAGTAATCTGAAGCTGCACAAAGTTGTGCACTCTGATGAAAAACGGTTTGCTTGTTCCTTTGAATCATGCAAATTCCGCTCTAAATATAAATTTGCACTTGAGAATCATTCCACGACACACAGTGAGGAACGACGTTACAAATGTGAACTTTGTCCATTCCGAGGAAAAACAAGAGCCAACGTCAGGAAACACATAACAAAGGTTCACTCGGACACTAAGCCTTTCAAATTTGCAGAGCCAAAGCAAAGTGCAATTACGCATGCATGATCAAGGGCAGTTTAATTAAACACACATGATTCCAAGTGTCCCGGAAGAAAAGTTCCAATGTTCATTTACGAAGTAAGATTATCAGCTGTGCAAACATTGAAAGAAGAACCATTAATGTGGGGCTAATTAAAAACAGTTCAAATGTATTTACAATTCACTATTTTACGATTTTTCCACTTGTAAAGCTTTTACACTTTATTTCATTTATTTATCACAATAAAAATCAAATGAAATGCTTGAAAACTTTTAGGCATCTTCACGAATTGTGTAGTTCAAAAATCACAAATATGGGCTGACTTGTTTTCCTCAAAACGTTTCTGATATCCTGCAATAAAATCTCAAACCAAAATACGACATAGAGTTAATGTTCCGTTTCTCGCCCTGTTTGTTTGCTCCCGAGGGAATGAAAATTTTTACAACACGGAGAAACGCGTTGTCAAAACGTAAAAAAGAGAAGGGATTTCAAACGAAGAACGAAAGGAGATTTCCTGATTTCCTGGACATGGTTCTGAAATTATGGAATTGAATATCTAGCTAAAGTCCAAAGGCAAACATGTGCAATGTGCACAAAGCAGAATTGAAATAGACTAGAATTTGAGTTGGTTGTATCTTTTTTCCTTCGTGGACTGGTCTTTCTGGATATTTCAGGTGTGTCATTTTAAAACTTCCGATTTCCGGCTCATAAAAATCCCACAGGGAAAGCTTAGACTAAAAATATACCAAAAGTGCCCGTTTACAAAATTGGATGTCGCATTCAAAGATGATTTATAATGAGAGTACTTTTGAGATTACAAGTGTCTGGTACGAGTCAAGCCTATTTAATTAAAGGTTGGGTTTTTGATGTCCAAAATATTAGACGGCATCAGACTCTACTTTTTTTCACAGGTCTTCAAAAAATGAAGCTGCAAGTTTAAATTTCAAACAAATGTCAAATGTAGTTTTAAATAATACAAAAATAGCAATGACAGATTCTCTTTCAACTGCCCATTAATCCGTTTAGTGTTTAGTTCTTCATTATAGAAATGAAAGCAACCAAAGTTGCTTGACAAAGCAGACGTTGAATTTTAATTTGATTAGCATGCAACTTTGAAAAGGGAAAAGAGAACCACACAAAATGTAAGAAGCTAACTTCATGAATAGCGCAAACTTGATTTGATCCAAAGCATTGGCGCGCCAAGAACTGCACAAAACAAATTAGGGCAGTTGAGCCAGAACTGGATAATTCTGCCATGTGCACACGTTGAAAGAAAGCTAGAAGCGTTGAGCGTTGAAGTTCAAGATGAAGATTTTTTACTATTTATTTTCGACATTGTAGAAAGCTACTGAATAGTAGATTTGACTGAAATTAAAATTAGACAATTGCCCGTAAAAATAAGCCTACTTTGTCAGCTTTCATCGAAAATAAATTCATGTTTTGCTGGTCGTTTGGTAAAGCCGTCCATCATGATTTAAATGTTAATCTGTGGAATATAAAATAAAGCAAAGCAGAGTTCAAATCCGCGGAAGTGATGATCAATCAGTCCTCATCTGTTCTCGTTAACGAGAGTGCAAACATACTGATCCTTTTAATAGGAACATATCGTATGGATATTTCGATCAAAATTCCCTTCAGGTATTTTGATCAAAACATGCATCTGATTTTTACAAATGTTACATAAAAATGACAGTTTTGTTAGTCGGCGTTGAAATTATGCACTTGCTTCCTCATGAAATCTCATTTTGCAGTATGAATAGGAGCCACGAATTTTTTATCGGGTCCATCGCATGATGCAAATTACGTGGTCTTATCCACATTTTCTGTGCTATCTTCCTTTTCTGTTCCGTTTGAAGGCGTATAAATACGTCAACATTTATACACTCTAAATGAAAACATAAAACCAGTCTAATCCAACTTTTTACCTGCGTTTTAACCTTCACTTCAGAAAAAGGTGAAGTACAACAATGTCTGTTTTTTACATGCAACGAATCCTTTCTTTGTTTTGGACATAAACTACGGACGAAGAAAGACAGAGCTTCTTATTATCTTCGGTCAACGTGAAGCAAAATACAAAATCATTTGTATTTCGCGAGACCTTTTTTTAGTGCCTCTATTTTTATTTTCACATTCCTGGAAAATGAAAGTCACGGCTAATTTTCAGAATTTTGTTTTGTTTTCCACCCTTCACTTTTTCCACATAAAGATATTTGACGAATTTCTAATCCTTTTTTCTGGTTTCTACATTCTACATTTTTTGTTCCCCACAGGCACAGGCAAGTTCTATATTCTATATTCTATATGGCCTGGACTAGAGACTTGCGTTTAAGAAAAAGGAACGAAGAAATATTTTGTTCTGAAATGGAAAACGCCAAAAATTAGCTGAAAATATAAAGGCTGCAAGTAAAATTGCTGTAGAAGGTGAACAATTTTACTCACAACTCTTGATTGATTAAAAACCCATGAAACTTAATAAGCAAAATTTTTTAGTAGTTTTGAATCGTTTTGTGCTCTAAAACTATCTTTTCAGTCGAACGCTCTAATTCAAAGAGCAGTCGGGGATACAAACAGGTAAAAATGTAAACCTTTGCTTTATTACTGTTCCTGATAGTTGTAATTCTGAACAATTTGTCTTGCATGGAAAATACTTCTAACTGGGCTCTAACTATTCTTCAGGTTGAATACGAGTGCTCTGGAAAATACACAAATGGCCAAAGGAAATCCTACGGAGCACAAGTGCGCCCTCTGTTTTTATTCAACAAAACTCCTAGGGAACTACAAACAACATATGACGTCTCACTCGGATGAAAAACCCTTCAAATGCCCCGAGTGCCCCTACAGGGCGAAGCAGAAAAGAAATATCACAACTCATTTCAAAAATGTACATGTCCTCAAAGCACCATTTGCATCTCGTCCTTTTCCATGCCCACATTTTGGATGCAACTACGCTGCAAAAACGACACCACATCTCAGGAATCATTTAAAAGTCCACTCTGATGAAAAATCGTTCTTTTGTTCTCAGCCCGACTGCGACTTTTCTACAAAACATAAAGAGAGTCTCACTGTTCACACTCGAATTCACACTGGCGAAAAACCGTTCGTTTGCCAATTTGAATCTTGTTCTTATGCCGCTGCTCAACTCGGTAATCTTGTAGCTCACGTGAGAACCCACACAAAAGAAAACCCGTACAAATGCCATGAACCAAATTGTGAATTTTCAACCGCCCAACACGGCAATCTCAAAAGTCATCAACTGACTCATCATCCAAAAGAGGGTGAACAAGTTCTTTCACTTTCATGCCCACTTTGCGAATATTCTACAAGATACAAAAGCAATCTCACAGACCACGTGAAACGACACACGCTCGAAAAACTGCTCAAGTGTGACGAGTCCAACTGCAATTTTGAAGCCAAGACAAATACAGAAATTAAAAGCCACAAAGTTGTGCACTCTGATGAAAAACCTTTCGTTTGTGCAGTTGAATCATGTGAATATCGCTGTAAGTCTAAATCCTGTCTTTCTCGGCATTTGAAAAGTCACAGTGACGAAAAACAGTACAAGTGTGAACTTTGTCCATTCCGAGGAAAAATAAGGGGTGACGTGTTAGGACATTTGAGAAATGTTCATTCTGACGTCCGACCATTCAAATGCCCAGAACCAAAGTGCAATTTTGCGTCCAAGGTGAAATCAAATTTGAAGACGCATCTTTTGATTCACAAGGGAGAGAAAAAATGTTAAAATGTCAAGTTCAATTGAGGGTTGTTGCTAACCTGTTTCTGGGAACAACTAAAAAAGGGATTTAAAAGCTTTTCGTGACACTGCGGGAAATTGTAATTGTAAATTATGTAATTTGACGGCAGAGACAAAGGACAAAGGGTTATTTGGCTGCACTAGCAAAACTCAAACTAAAGATTGACTGCACATTTTTATTAATCCATCAAGAATAAATATTAATATCGGGTAAAATGGGAAGCAGAGAAATGAAATCTTATGAAACAAACGATGAAACCTGCTGTAAATATATTGAAAATAAAAACCATATTTTACTATTTACTTTGTCAGTTTTAAAGCCATACGTCAAATCATAAACAGCTGAAAACGAATTTCATTTCATTAGCAATATCATGAAATAATCCGTCACATGAAAAGTTAAAAGGTTTACCAAATATTAAGTCAATGAAAATATGTTTGATTTGATTCTTTTCATAATTTTGTAACACTGTTATCAGATTTAACCTATTCAATTTTGTCAACAAAATTCTTTTTCTTGATGCTACAAGAAACAAGAAGGAAGTGCGCTTCCTAATTGTTTAGTCAGCCTTCTACGTAATCCTCCGACCACTTTGCCAGGATTGTGAAAGCTGAATTTTTTCGATTTATGTAGGAGCAAAAAGAACCAGCCAATTTTTTTCTGACCAGTGCGCTGGTTGAAATGTGTTTCTGATATATCGTCTTGTTAATAGAAACAGCGAGACATACAAAATAGTCAAAAGATTGTAATTTTAAGTACAGATAAAGTAGTGTTATGGCATACTGACTACCAAAAAAGTGAGCGTACTGCATACCGTTCCAAACAGTTTCGCCAGTGGTTACAAGCACCAATCCGTTGATTTGTTAAATTGTTTTTAATCATCTGGAGGACCTCGTCAACCAATCTTGGAGTAAAACGTAGGCATTTGTTGTGTAAAAACCTTAGTCGGCGTCAAACTTAACTTTGTATTGATTCAAGCTAAACGGCGTATTTCATGGTTTGAACAGGTGCATTTCAAGTCATAATAAAATATTTACATTGACAGTGCCCAATTTTCTTAAAAGTGCCAATCCGTGGATTTCTTCATTGGTTTTTAATTATCTGGTGAAAATCGTAAAACATCCAAGTAAAATAGAAATAAGACGAACACACAAAATGAAACACAAAAATGTTGTTAATTGTAAAAGTCTGACGCCGGTTAAGTAATTCATGCATTCAGAACTGCACACATGAGATATAGGTTTGTTGGTACTTGGTATTCCAAAATTCGAAGTTGAAAACAAGTTGTGTTGGCATATACATTTGACATTGTAAACGAATCAAATTTGTGGCTGTGAATCGAAAACAAGTCAACTCATGCTTATCATCAGGGAAAACAAGTAACACTTTTCTCAAATTTCCGCCAGCAAAATTTCAGTGTCATTATAATTTTTTAAGTGTTATTCTCTGTAAAAAAATTTTCTTGGCAAACTTTGATTTACTGGCCACCTATCTAATCCTTGCAACGTTTTAGCTGAGTTCCGAACTTCACCTTTCTAAAACACCTAACTAAAAATATCCCGCTGGCGACACACATAAATCCATTTCTTTGAATAAGAAATTAAGCTGCGAGCAAAAGCATTTCTGTGGTGTTTTTATGCTCTTTTACTCGTGATTCTGGAAAAGCACATTTTCAAAGGACATTTTAAGAGACTTGTCTTTTGTTTTATTTTCAGACCCTTCGTTGTTTTTCACATGCAAGAAATTCTGGAATTTTAAGCCTTTCTCCCCTTTTCTAACTTTTCTTTTTTGGAATCAACGTAAGAGTTTGGTAGGGTTTTCATGAGGTAAATAGTTTAATTGAAGCAAATTCCAACGAAAATAAAGTACACTTGTGCAAAAAAATATTTGTGACTTGAAAGTGCCCTATCCAAACCATTTTGTTCAATAAACAGTAAACAGATTTATAGTCGACCTTTGATTATTCGTCAGCATTCAACAAAGAGCTCAGGTAGACCAGACGATGAGCAACGAGAATCCTGTGGAGCACAAGTGCACTCTCTGTCTTTATTCAACAAAAGTCCTAGAGAACTACAAAAAGCATTTTTTGACTCATTCTAATGCAAAGCCATTCAAATGCCCCGAGTGCCCCTACAGGACAAAATGGGAAAAGAGTGTCAAATCTCATTTCAAGCTTGTCCATCTCCTTCGATCACCATCATCTGCTCGACCTTTTCCGTGTCCACATTCTGGATGTGAGTACGCTGCAAAAACGACCACACATCTCAACAGTCATTTGAAAATCCACTCTGATCAAAAATCTTTCTTTTGTTCTCAGCCCGACTGCGACTTTTCTACAAAACACCGAAACAGTCTCATTTATCACTCTCGAATTCACACGGGAGAAAAACCATGGGTTTGTCAATTTGAATCCTGTTCCTATGCCGCTGCTCAGTCAGGTGATCTTGCAGAACACTCAAGAATCCACACAAATGAAAAACCATACAAATGCCTTGAGGCAAATTGTGAATACTCAACAGCCCACAAAATCCATCTGAAAAAGCATGGAGTCACTCATTCGCCAAAAGAGGGCGAAGAACGTCTTTCATTTGCATGTCCACTTTGTGAATATTCAAGCAAAACTAAAGGAGATCTTTCCCGCCACATCAAAAGTCACACCCTCGAAAAAAATTTCAAATGTGACGAGCCAAATTGCAATTACGAAGCCAAGACAAAATCAGAAATCAAACTTCACAAAGCTGTGCATTCTGATGAAAAACTTTTTGCCTGCTCATTTAAACGGTGTGAATATCGCTGTAAATTCAAGTACGCTCCTTCCCGTCATTTGAAAAGTCACAGCGAGGAAAAACAGTACAAATGTGAGGTTTGTCCATACCGAGGGAAACGAAGAGATGTTGTCGTATCCCATTTAAAAAGTGTGCATTTTGCAAATCGGCCTTTCAAATGTACACAGTCGCAGTGCAATTCAGCCTTTAAGACTAAAGCACATCTAGATAGCCATCGATCAACCCACAAGTGAGAGAAAAAATAATCATGCCCGTTTGAAGACAATGACTGTGAATACAAATCTTATGAAAAAGGCAAACTGAAAAAATGCGAAAAGGCCATTCATCAGACTGCCTGAAACTTTGGGTGCAAATTGTGTGAATTATTTGTGTGAAATATGAATTAGCTGCTAGTTTTTGGAGGATTAAAGAAGGTGATTGTTGAGCATTTCAGCTGCCGTTGCATGTAATAAAATGAACCAAACGTAGGGTAACCATTTTACTGTACCGTCATGACGTCGAATATCATGCATTCAATTTTATAAAAACTACAAGACGTAGAATACTGAACCTTTTTCTACGATCAGCAATAGTCAAACCCTGATCACGAACCCTGACCTTGAATTTGCGACTGATAACGTGCGAATTTTAGCGAACAAATTAAAAGTATTTTGAAAAGCTGGTCTCGAAAGAATTGAATCTTCAGTTAAGTTTCATGAAAATTAACGTGATTTTTTTAATCGGCCTCGAAATGCCGCAGTGAAGCATTTCAAAAACAAACTCAAATATGAATTTTTCATGAACAGAGATAAAACGACTCAAACACGTAATGGAAAATTTCAAAGCGTAAAACCTTTAGTCGGCATTAGAATGCTTCAAATTAAAATGTCAAAAAAGTAAAGTGTGAATTCTGTTTGGAAGGGTCGTTTCGTTGAGTTTGAAAGTTCTTCAAGATGGTTATAAAGTTTTACATTGTCGTCGGTGCATTCTCCAGATGTAAAGATGATAACTTCATTTGATTAAATTCTGCCACTTGTCAACTATTTGAAGCTTGTTCACGTGTTTCAGCTAGACGAGGATTTGGTCATTGGCTTTTAATATTATGAAATTAAAGAATCAATATAAAATGCATTAGAAACATTTATTTTACGTTGTAGCTCAAATATCACTATAAACAATTTTACGCCAATCAATAAACTTGAAGTTCCGTCTGGAATTTGGTTTTGATTAATTTGAACGCCGCTCAAAAATTTGTCAGGTGAAAAACAAGCACTTTGCTTCAAGATATCGAATAATTTACGCATGCAAGAAATACGTGACCCATTATAATCAAAATTGAAAAGTCTTCTGTATTATACTACAAAGTGTT
This sequence comes from Sminthurinus elegans, assembly GCA_034698325.1. Classification (NCBI taxonomy): domain Eukaryota; kingdom Metazoa; phylum Arthropoda; class Collembola; order Symphypleona; family Katiannidae; genus Sminthurinus; species Sminthurinus elegans. Next base: position 570 of record JAQGBI010001028.1, on the reverse strand, counting down.
TGGTGTTTGATAAACTTCGTCTCGCATTTCTGTAAAGGAATTTTACAACGAGAAAAATTAAAAGGCTCAGTCAAAAGGCACATGCGCGTTATGACGTCAGGGCTGAAGCAATGTGTTCACTTTCTTTTGTATTTAAGCTTACAAATACTTGTTACAATTACAGGGTACCAGGAAGGTTCACCTTTTGCATTTCAACTTGGAAAGTTCAACTCCAGCATTTCAACTTCTAGCACTTCAACTTCTGTATTTCAACTTCCAGTACTTCAACCTCTTGCAGTTCAACTTTGATCCATTTCAACTCCTGTACTTCAACTCCTATAGCACTTCACCTTCTGCATTTTAACTATTGGCCATTTCAACTCGCACACTTCAACTTTGATACATTTCAGTGGCGGATCCAGAATTTTTTTCAGGGGGGGGGGGGGGGGTTTGGCAAGTAAAATAGCAAAATACATACACCAAAATTTTCTTTTTTTGAAATGCCAAAATATCTAGTGTAAGTTCAAAATCCTCAGGGGGGGTTCTGACCCCCAAAACCCCCCTTGGATCCGCCACTGATACATTTCACCC
>JAQGBI010001027.1:0-11592 GCA_034698325.1 Sminthurinus elegans | reverse complement strand
TATTTGGATGTTTGTTGATCAGACTTGAAACATCGCTCCTCAGGTTGTGAGTAATGTTTCCCAGAATTGATTTGTAAATCAAGTCATGTTTTGATTTATTTAAGGATGAATATTTGAAAGGTGGTGAGTTTAAAGATTTAGTTGCTTCAACCATTTTATTGAGTTGATTTGAATGGAATACGGGAACAAATAACTTGCTTTCTTGTAATATAGAGAGTAACTTGTCTCAGCTACCACCAAATTTTGCACACAAACGATGCAAGGTAAAGTCAGAGGAAGAAAAAGGATTTGGAATGAGGAATATATTGTTGAGTGAATAATTCAGAAAGGAAAAGGAAATTGAGGCACAAATGTATGTAAAAGTATAAAAGCGTTTGAAAACAAAGACTAATCAGATTAAAATACACCAAAAAAACGTATTTCTGTCTCGTTGTGTTTTATTGCTGTCTATTTTATATTACTGAAAAGTATAACTGAGCTTAACTTAAAATACATACGTATTGTGTGTTTTAAAAAAAAAGTATAAATACATGAAAAAACTGTATTCAAAATAGATAGTCTGATATACTTAAAAGAAAAGGTCGGCTCTCACATACAGTAAAATGCAAGGATCGGCAAAGATCGGCAGTGCACATAAAAAACAAAAGTGTGAGTTACAATGAAGAGCTGTCTGAGCTATAAAAGTTATAATGAGTTATGTAAATTTAATATGTAAATTAGGTAAATACACAAAACCTAAAAAAAAATTAACATAAGATTATTAAATTGAAAGAAAATGGACAAAAATTAACTGGTTCCGTTGAAATTGGAACCTACGACCGTCGGTTGAAATCCAACGTCTTAACCATTTTGCTACTTGGGCTCAATTGAAAGTTGGACTGAAATTACTCTGTATTGAATGAAACTGACTACTACTGACCTTTTTCTTGTAAAATACTTTAAAACTGTTTTAAATGACTGGTGATTTTAATAACTTAGAGTTAAATACATTTAAAGATAAACAAAACCTACAGAAAATAAGTCTCTTTAAGGAGAGGAGAATAAAATTAAAGGAATTGACTTTTTACCTTGAGATGCTTTGGCGTTCTTTTGTACTTTTCTTCAATTTCTGGAAACTTGGCTACTTGATTTTTATTTTGCACTTGAAATTGACATCCAGGGAATCAAATGGAGTAGAATGTGAATTTTGATTTTGTTTTTTTTGAATTGGTTGAAAATTGCGATGGTTCTTTTTATGGGAAGGTACACTTTTTTAACTAGTTTCTTCTTCGTTCTTTTACTTTTTACTTATTTTCTTTGTTCTTTTTACTTCTTTTTGGGGATGGGGTGGGGATGTAAGAGGAACGAGGATCCGTTTCAGAAAACTTCACAAAATCAGATCGTCATCTTGTGTAACGTATAAACGTAGAACTCGAACTAAATATATAAACTATAACTTAGCTCGTGTATAAAAAGTAGAATGAAACTGATGAATGTTGAATAAATATTGAAAACACTTTAGAATTTAGAATTTGTTTTATAATTTGAAGTATTTCTTTTATTGATAAAGAAATACTTTTAAGTTTTACACAAGTCTTAGTACATTCGGACCTAAGAAGTGTAAATTATAAATAAATGAAATGTTTCACACAAGTCTTAGTACATTCGGACCTAAGAAGTGTGAACACAAATCAAATGGAAAGTGACTGTTGAAAAGTCAACTGAGAAATTAGTTATTTATATTAACAGGGTAAATTGATACTTGACAGGAATTTTTATAAACAGGACTTCAAATAGAAGTTTAAACAAGAGAGAGAGTGAGAGTAGAATTCCAAGTCTGAACTATTTGTGGACTCCTTGGAACTCTGAGAAAGAAGATGAGACTTGACTCATGACTCAAACCAGACTCAAAAACAGACTGAATTAACTGGGGACTTGGTTCCTCTATTTATACTGAACCAAGTCCTTTGTTTTAGACAAGAGGGAATTAAAACGTTTGATTGATACATGTAAAAAATAGAATTACGTTGATACATGAATAAATTAGTTATTAGTTATTTAGATTTTGCATAACAAATGAGTTAAAAGGATTTGAACAAATACAAGTGTCCAGTCGCAGCTGGACATTAACATATTTACATACATGAACATGAAAGTTCCTTTGTTGTGATTGCTCATTACATTTGAATTATTTATAATTTATAATAAATGAATAAAGTATTTGGAGCGTTTCCTTTGTTACTGCTGACTTTGATGTCTTGGATAGTACACGTGTCTTGAACGTTTTCTTTGTTTTAAAAATATAATTTACATGAATAAATTAAATAATTTTAAGTTTCTTTGTTATTATATAAATATTTACATGAATTATTAAGTATTGGATGAATAATGATTATTGAAACATACGTTTTTAGAAGAAACCAACATAATTATGAATAATTAAAGTATTTGAGATTAAAATACAACGTTTTCAACAATAAAATATAAAGTGGCACGAAGAAATAGAATAAAATGAGATTTCATCGTGACACCTGCTCTGTCCAACTTGATTTCGTCTTTTGACTCAAAGTCGACGTGGATAAGATACACAAGGTAAAGAGAGCCAGAGAAAGAGAGAACTGACTCGTTTGGATGGGAAATAAATTTACTAGCATATTTATTAGCCATTTTCCAATTGAATTTTTACACTGCTAAAGTAAAGTAGTATTTAGTTTACGTCTTCCGTTTTGATTTAATTTTGATGGTCGTGATGGCCTTGTCAAGTCATCACGTGGATATTTTTTATAATTCGAACCAGAATCCGAATCCGATTTGTGCGGGAACTTTGATTTCCTCATACCTCGTTTTAACAGTGTACAGTTGTCTCATTGGGAAAAATGAGTCGGAACTAAATGTGCGCCCAAGTGCAAGGGATGGCGCTACCCATAGCTCGCAAATCCGCACCGTGGACACTATTCAAAGTTACCCGGCACTAAGGAGTGACTCCAAGGAAAGCGACCTTGCAGTTATTTTACTGGACTCTAGTTTTAATCTTGATGACTCCTTCACGAGTATAAAAGTCAATGAACATGACACCGAGGGTGACGATCTGGAAGGTAAAAAATATGGCACTGGCATTAAATTGTAGTAAAACTTATTACATATTTCCTTCAATGTTATATTATTATCATTTATTCACTGTTCATTTTTTCATGACAGGGTCAACTTTTCTGTCTCAATGTGGAGGACAAAATGTGGAATCGGAATGTTCAACGGATGTCAAAAATGGTTCAAGGGTTTGGATTTGTACCCCAAAATCAAAATCGAAATCAACCGGAGCACCGCTGAGTTCCTCTTCCGCTTGTTCACTTCCGCTGCTTGGCAGTGGACTGGTCTGTGAAATTCGCGGTATTTACATGTTGTGTGGAGCGTTAGCAATGGCGGCGGAAAACGGAGCAGATGAACAAATGTACATCGGCATTTCAAAATATCTCCATTGGATTCATCTCGCTTTTGAAATGAGGCCAGGTAAATAAATCAATCAATAAATGAATTTTAAAAAAAAACTGAGATTTAAAGTTTAAAGCATTTTTTAGGTTTGTTTCCTTTGGTTTGCTTTGGTTGGGATTTATGTTTATTTTGATCTCATTTCTACTGTAATTTTGTTATGTATACAGGAGGAAATTGTGATGCTCCCGATTGTTATGACGCGGAGTCAGACCTCGGTAAATTTCATTTTCCTTTTTAATACAACCTACTCTTAAAATAGAAAGACAAATAAAGATGAAATGGTTTTTTTTAAATGTTTTTTCATGATAAAAAAGCACCCACTATCTTCGAAGGAAGGGACGTTTCTTCTTCATCGCCCATTCCCTACCAACTCAGTTTACAACGGAAAGGCAAAACAAGTTGGAAACATATTTGTGGCGCCGTTATCATCGACAGAGAAACAGTGCTCTCCGCTGCTCACTGTTTTGATGGCAGTTTCAAGCGGAGTGCCTACAGGTTCGTAGCCGGGATCACTCGCCTGGATTCCAATTCCAGTACAAGACAAATCCTTCCCCTAAAACGAATCATTCGTCATAAAAACTTTTTTAACGTTTTGGCTGGAGACGACATTGCAGTTATTCATGTCAACGGCTCTTTCAGCTTTAATGCAAATGTTGGAAGTATTTGGATTCCACCACCAAACGAAAAAACTTTGGCTGGTTAGATTTTTTAAGTTATTCATTTACCTTTTTTTTTGTTTTCATTATTTTTCCTATGGCGTTTACACGTATGCTTATACATATATTTATGGATACATATATTTATGTGTGTACATTGTACACATGTGCTGCCTTCTGTCTAGGTTTGACGGGCAGAGCTAGTGGCTGGGGTCAAACTGTCAGGAATGGCGCGCATTCCAATTTGCTACAACAAGTCGACATGAGAATTCTGTCAGACGCTGAATGCAAAGAGGTTTGGAGTTTTTTGAAACCATCCATGTTGTGCATTTACGACAATATTTCTAATACTTGTTCTGGGGACTCTGGAGGCCCACTCGTGCTCAAAAACTATCAACTCGAATCAAGCGCTAACACAGGAAGAGACGCATTGATTGGGATCTCCTCATTTTCCCACAAAGATTGTGATAAAGAGATGCAGCCAAATGGGTTTACCAAAGTCAGTTTGTTCTACGACTGGATAAACGAAAGACGAGCATCGAGGTACTCTCCAACAGCAGCAGACAAAAATTGCACCTACTACGAGAGTGACACCTACATTGGCGAGCCCGAATTCACAGCGGTCAGCTCCCACTTTTTCAGACTTGGAACTGACTACAAAGTATTTTTCACCGTGAATCCTCATCCAGATGACGAGCCTCTCCAGTTGAAATGTATTCTCATGGCCAACTCAACTCAAACCATAAGAATTGAAAGTGATCCAATTTCTCTGCGTCCTGGAGAGTCTGGTCAAATTTCCATTCCACTACCACGAAAAATGCCGGGAAATGAATCCGTCTGGCGTCTTTTTGCCTGGTCTTTTACGGAGGAAAGTGAGGACGATGGATACAAATACGAAGCTCCTCACACTCTCATCTATTCATCGGAACTAGCAAATAAAAATGGCCAGTCTCTGGCAAAAGTTGATCTCGCCTCAGTTTTCATCCAGACGGATAAACCGACGTACAAACAGGGTGACCTCGTCCGAATCCGGGTGGTCACCATGGGAACAGATGACCTTCCTCACTCAACAGCCGGAGTAAATATTACCATCACCGACAGCCAGGGAAATGTCATGAAAAAGTGGAAGCAACCGCTTGAAATTCCCGAGTCCGCCTCAGCCCCATCTAACGTCATCAACAATGAAAGAGTCGCACTCTATGGTGAATTCCAGAAGAAGCAAAATGAGCTGAGTTCGTATAAGTATCAACTTTCGGGGGAGCCAATCCTCGGGAACTGGACGATCCAAGTGGAGGCGGGAAATATCAAAGAGCGGATGCATTTTGATGTAAAGAAATACCTTCCCCCAAAATTTCAAGTCAAAGTCAGTGTGCCTCCCGTTTTGTATGGAAATGGAGAGTTGTCAACCACAGTAACCATTCAAGCGTCCTACACTTCTGGTAAAGGTCTCCAGGGAACTGGAACTGTGACTGTGACTTCCGGCTATGACGGTCGAACAAGAATTCAGCAAATGGTGGTAAAAGACGGAGAAGCTGTAGTTCCAATCAGTTTGAGAGCCTCGCCTGTAAATTCCTCAGTCCACACAATTACAGCCAACGTCACAGAGAAAAACACCGGAAGATGGCAAATTGGGAGTGCGACAGTTGGAACTTTTCCACAAGAAACCTACAACATCGAGTGGATGAACAAACCTTCTTTGCACAAACCGGGGCTGTCAATCACCGTCCAACTCAAGGTATATGTTTTAAATTTATTCGTGCTCCATTTTCTTGGCTCTTACATTTTAGATTCTTGTTATTTGAGTTGAGGATTTTTGAAATTTTGAATTTGGCTTGGCTTGGACTTTGGACTTGGAGTAATTATCTGCATTTTTCGATCTACGAATGTTTTTGACGGTCCAGTGTTTTTTATTTCCTATATTTTCAGATAACAGGACAGGACAAACTTCCAGTGAAGGAAGTCCGTCGAAACGCTCTTCGTATTACTTTCCCTTCCGCTTCAAAACCCATTGTGAAAGAAAGTTCCATTCCACTGACTGGAATCGTCACTCTCACTTTCCCCACCCCACTCCAGCCATTACCCGCCCATTCCAAACTTTGGGTTCAGTACAAAAGAACCACAATTGAGTTTACCCTGCCAGCTGCAGCAAGAGGAACTTGCTCAGGAATTTTTATTGAAGTTCTCCCCCCTCCAGACTCAATTAATCTCCTCCAAGGAAACTCGTACAACTTCACAATCCGCTCAAACAAACCGATCCAACCGGAAGTGTTTCACTTTCTTTTGTGGAATGATGCGGCCCTGGATATTTTTGGAGCCCAAACTATTTTCAATCATCTTCGAGAACCCGCCGTTGCATTCCCATTTTCACTCCAAATCCCCAAAGCCGCTTATACCAATCTGCAAATCTTTATTTATTTTGAGCACAAAGAAAAAAAGGGGGGAAATACTGAGATCATCTCCGCTTTAAAGTTAATTCACACTGAGAATTATCTAAAAATCCGAGTTTCCCGCCCAGGTACAGCTTCTGCCGCCGAGTTACAAGTGGAACCAGGAGAATCTGTTCAAATTCATTTTGAAACTCATCCAGACTCCGCAATTGCCATTCGAGGGGTCGATCAATCCCTTTTCCTCCTCACGGAACAAGGTCAAGACAATGAGTTGACTCAAGAGAAGGTTCAAAACAAAAAAGCTTCCCAATTTCCGCACTTGCATTTTGACAACATTCCCCCGGACAATTCTTCTTTCCTGAGGGCACTCAATCCACATGGAATCTCCGTCTTAAACAGCAAAAGATTTACATCCTTTTTGGATTTGGGCGCAACAAGCGCAGGGAGCGATCTTCTGGAGGAGTCTGAAGTTGAAGTGGATGAAACAGCAGTGTTTGATTATTCCCGCTTTTCTCAGGTTGACTCTCGACTTTGTACGAAATTCCCCGAGACGTGGCTCTGGGAGGAATTTCAAAGCAACAGCAGCAGCAGCACAACGGTTCTCAGCAAAACTCTGCCAGACACTCTCACGTCCTGGAGCATCAGCGGGTTTTCTCTCAACTCAAAAACTGGACTTGGAGTCGCCAATCCCGCCACAATCACTGGCTTCAGGCCCTTTTTCGTCACCCTCAATTTACCATATTCCGTCATCAAGGATGAGTCTTTTGACCTCCAGGTCATAGTTCACAATTACCTCGACCGAGATGTCAATGTCTACGTCACCCTTTTCAACAAAGACAGCAGCTTTAGTTTTATCGGCAGCCGACAGAACGAGCAAGGAAATGAAACCCACCGAGTCAAAGTTCAGAAAAATCAAGTTACTCTTGCTCATTTCGTCATCACGCCATTGGTCATTGGAGACATTCCGATTGAGGTCAAAGTAGTAACTGAGGATGGAACCGCGGGAGATTCAATGATTCGACCTCTGAAGGTCAAACCGAACGGAGTGCGGGAAACTCGGACTCAACTTGTCATGTTCAGCAGATCCAGAAGAGCAAATGTCAACATGACTCGAGAGAAAAGTTACGAGGTAGAATTTCCAAAACGAGTGGTTAAAGGCGCAAGTTCTGTTCAACTGACGGTGGTTGGTGATCCCATGGGCACAATTCTGTCAAATTTGGGAAATCTTTTGGACGTTCCTTGTTGTACTGGAGAGAGTAATATGATAAAATTTGTCCCGAACATTCTGGTCCTCCACTATTTGTCTGCAACAAACTCGGATGCTACGGAAATTATGCAACGTGCCAGGACTTTGGTGGAGCTAGGTGAATAAATTAATTTCAAATGGAAAAAGTTGATCCAGTCAATTTATTTGTGCAGTACACAAGTCAATGTGCAATTTTTGTGGCATTTATTGACCTTTGACATTTTCTTTTGTAATTCCTAGGTTATGGTCGTCAACTCCAATATAGAAGAAGCGATGGGTCCTTTGCGGTTTGGAAATCTAGCGATGGCTTGACATGGCTCACTTCTTACGTCCTCCAGTGGTTCGTAGTTGCTCAAAAGTACATCACAATCGACAACAATGTCATCAAAGGTGCAGTCAATTTCATCCAGAGTAAACAACAAAGGGATGGGTCATTTGTAGAAACTGGCCCAGTTTATCACCCCCAAATGCGAGGCCAAACCAATTCACAACGAGTTGCCCTCACGGCCTACGTCACCCTCGCCCTCATCAAAGCCAATGAAACTTCAAACAGTGATCTTAATTTGACAATGGCCATTGAAAATGGAATGCGGTTCATCTCGAGACAATCCGTTTACGAGCTGGACAATAACTATATCACGAATCTCGTGGCAGCCACTTTAATGGCGGGAGACCACCCTAAAAAAACCCGCTTTTATGAAAAGATGGAGAAGGCAGCAAACACCACAACAACAAAAGACGGCACAAAAGTCAAATATTGGGGCATGATCAATCAAAGAGAAGGGGCGAGCGATCCTTTGGCCATTGAAATGACTTCCTACGCTCTTTTGGCTCATCTCTGGAGAAGGGAAAAAACAGACAGCTCCGTCTTCTCAATCTACCGATGGCTCCTCAATCGGCAAGGCCCACATGGAGGCTTTATATCAACCCCGGACACCGTCATGGGTCTCACCGCCCTTACCGAATTTGCCCTCAAAACCGTGGCAAATGTCCGTTATCAAGATGAGCTTCAGCTGAACATTCAAGCGTCATCCAACTCTTCCGCAATCAACTACCTTGAATTCTCAGTCACGGTCACTCGTTGGAATTGGATGGTTCTCCAGGAATTCACTCTTCCCGCCTCCACAAAAGTGGTCACTGTAAGGGCAACTGGAAGTGGAGCAGGTCTCATCCAACTGACGGAAACCTGGCACGTCCAAGTTAAAGACAGGCCAAGTCGAGTCACTGACGGCGACTTCAACATCACAGCAAAAGTAAGTGCTCTAAATATTTACACCCTTTTGTATGTCAATTGTTAAAGGTGCTTTTCCCCAATTTTATGATTGTTGGAATTTATGCTCATGTTGATGTTTGTGCTTACCTACCAAAATTTTAGATGAGTATTCCAGACCCAGACGATCCGAGCGAAACAGAGTTGAGGGTTTGTGTCAATTCCTTTCATTTGAATGGAGCTCAGGACTCGATTGCAGCCATAGAACTTCCTTCCGGCTACGCTTTTCTTGTGGAGGAGTTCGAAGATGGCAGTGAGTTTATGGCGTCTAACCCGGAAAATGTGCAGAGGTTTGAGTTGTCACAAGGAAACACCAAATTGGACGTCTACTACAGCTACATTCAAGCACACCCGCGCATTTGCATCACCCTCTCTGCGACAAGACTGATTGAAGTGGCCAATGCCAAAAAGCCACCGATTCATGTGTATGAATACCTTAATCCAGCAAGAAAAACAAGCATCGTCTACGAACCAGCTCACAAAATAACCCAGTGTCAACTCTGTCGAAGTAAGGGTGCATGCGGCATGGAGGAATGTGATTAGTTCTTTCTTTATCCTTTCTTTATCCTTTCTTTTTCCTATTTCATTCAAAATTTCAATTTCCAATGACGGGAATAGGAGGAATATATTATTATTCAGATGTTCATGTGCTTGGTTTTATGCAATGTGCAGTGTTCAATGAACATTCTGCACGTAAATAAAAGTCAGCATGTGTCATCAATTTCATGATGAAATATGAAATGTCAAGTTGAATGTCAAAAGGTTTTCTGAATTATGAATCATCACTAAACTTGTAATATGGAATAATTACTGATTACTGATAAAAAAAGGATGAGTTGAAATTGTAAATAAAATAATTAATTATCAGTTACTTCGGTTTGGTGCGATGTTATTTGGCTTCGTTTAGGTACTTTTTGCACAGTTATAGAATTCGGCATGAGCTACTTCATACACATGTACACGAGGCGTTTGGTTACATCGTCGATCGTTGTAAGTTTCCTGGATTTAAATTATTCACAAAAACATTAATTGAGGCGAAGAAGTAATGGACCACTCCAATTTCCAGGTGCATGAAGATCCAGTTTCGTAGCATGCGAATTCGCATTTGTGACGTCACTGGCTCAGAATCGTTGTTCACAAGTTGAAAGAGAAAAACTGCAAGCGGCTTCGATGTTCATAAAAGTTTTATGCAGTCTCAACTGAACGCCACTTACAGTTTTTCTCTTTCAACTTTCGAGCTTTCAGTTTTGTGGGCTAATGTTAAAGAGTAGGGAACATTCAGCCAATCACAGCAGAGTCAGGGAATCTGAGCCAGTGACATCACAAATGCGAATTCGCGTGCTACGAATCTGGATCTTCATACACCTGGTTTCACAACAAAATCCCTCTAGTGCCAAGTCCACAAAGGAAATTGACATGGATGATTTTGAACTCATCTTTACTATCTTTAAACTTGAAAACGGAAATGGAAAACTTAATGTGTTTTTTAATGTCGGATTCAAGAAGAATAATCTTGTATCATAGAATAATTTGCATCAGCAATAATAATTAAGTCACGAGAAAATAAAGGTATAAAATGTAAATGCAAGGCACTGTGCAAATTTTTGGATACGCATTGCGAATTGCGAAATATGGTCCAACGAGACAACGTCAATTTCAAAAAATAACCATCGTAGTTTTTTACTTTAGCTCACTTCAAACAAAGTACAATAACCACCGCAACAAACCACATTGTAAAAAAATAACTTTTTGGCCCGTAAGAATTGAAAATGGCATCCCCTCTAAAAACATGGCGGCGCTTTTTACTCAATTTCCTTGGGAATTCTAGAGTAAAACATTTTTCAGTTTTAGGGCTTTCGTAATTACAGTTGCATCAACGAGGGGCATGAAAAGCTGGCGCTTTTCTAAAATCCCTTGTTTTCCACCTTTTGACCGCGCCTATACAATTCTGTATCTTTTACTCTCATGTCAGAAATGGGAATTCAGTACAGTCTCTTTACAAAGATTGAGAAGGAAAACTTGACTTGTCTCAATGAGCAAATCGATGGATCTGGAAAAACCGTGTTCAAGCCCTGGGATGAACGCGTGGTGATGGACACCGTAAGATTCTTTTCATGATTTTAATGAATGAAAAGCTGTTTTAGTTGGACGCCGATTGAAATGTTTGCCCTCAAAACTAATTGCAATTGCTAACAGATAATATTAAACTGATCCATAAAACTTTGACTATGTTACAGATTGTGGAAAGTGACGCAGACGAAGAATTATTACTCAACATTCCGTGAGTTTTCTTCCTTTTAATATAAATTGAAGTTTGAAGCAGTGTAGATTATTCAACGTCATTTTTCAGTTGAATCTGAACTCTGAAATTTGGAGTTTGAGCATTTGACATCATTTTATTTTTGATTTTGATACAAAAAATGTACAATCTTTTATAAAAAGCTTCTTTGATGATGACGATGAAGAGAACAAGTAACTTTTTACTTTGTACCGTTTCTGTTTTGTGTTTTCGTTTTGCCCTTTCCTCTTTTTAGGTTCACGGGGAATGTAAAGTTGAAAGGGATC